>VWPU01018070.1:0-70297 GCA_013398955.1 Callaeas wilsoni | reverse complement strand
CGGCCGGGCCCCCGGGCCGGGGCAGGGCCCGCGCCGCCCCCGCTCCCCCGGGACACCCACCCGGCCCCGCCGCAGGCGAGGCTAGGCGAGGCACGGCGGCGGGGAGCGAGCAAGGGAGGGAGCGGGGCAGAGAAAGTTGAGGAGGCGCCTTTCGGCGGCTGCCGGCAGGGGAGCCCGCGCCCGGCGCCCATTCAAACAAAAGAAGCCCCTTCTCCTGCCAGCCACCCCCGGTCCCGCCGCCCGACTCACTTCGCAGGGCCCCGATGAGGAGGCTGCCGTCCTTAATCAGCTCCTTGATGAACTTGTTCGTCCTCTCCAGCTCGATCTCGTGACACTTGAGGCGCTCCCTGAAATCCGGGCTGTCCAAGTAGGAGTCACTGAACTCCAGCGTGGGCAGCCCCATGGCAGCGGTGGCGGCCGCAGCCCCCCGGCCGGCGGCGCAGGGAGGGAGGAACGGAGAGAGGGCCGCGCCGAGAGACGGCGCCGAGGGCAGAGGGGAAAGCGGGGGAGCGGCGAGACGAGGCGCGGCTGCCGTCTCCCCGCAGAGGCTCCCGACCCGCCGCACCGGCCCGCTGGCAGCGGAGGCGGCACGCTCCGGCCGCTGTCACCCAGCTACATTGCTGCCCGCGGGGTACCGCGGGCTCCCAGCGCCGCCGCCGCTCCGCCGCTTCCGGCAGCGCTGGCTCTTCCTCCCTGCCCGGCGCTAACTCCAGTGCGAACCTCCCCCGGCCCGGCCGAGGAATTCCTCCTCCTCCCGGCGCAGCATGCTCACACGCCGGGGACGCGGCCCGGCAGTGCCCGCCCCTCGCTCACCGCCCCTCCGCGCTCTGCCCTCCAGCGGCGGCGCCGCCTCGGGCCGCTGCGACCCGGGGCGAGGCGGAGGGGCTGCACGGCTGTGTGAGAGCCGGCCCTCGCCGCCTCCTTTACCAGGGGCTCTGGGTGGCCTAGAGCAAAGTTGGGAAGGAGGATCCAGCACCGGGGCACGGAGGCTCAGGGGCATTGCAAAGGGTGCGCGTGGAGGAGGCCGGTTGTGTCGAGGCGAAGCGGCGGGAGCAGCCGCGCTGCCGGGGCAGGAGCGCTGCCAGCCCGGGGGCTCCTGCCTCAGCTGGAGGAGCCGCGGGAGCTGGGCCGGAGGCAGCCAGCCCCAGCGGCTCTGCTCTGCCAGGAGATCCTGCTGGCACCCAGCGCGGCCCTGGCCAGCCTGCCCCGTGTGCGTGTTGGGCCTGCGGCGGGGCAGCGCTCCGACGGACGCGCAGAGACAAAGATGAGAACATCCGTGTTCTGCCATGGCACTAGGCTGCTATGGAGGGGGTACAGCTGAGCCAAATCCATCCTAAAGATGAGCATCAGGAAACTGCAAGCCTGGTTTCTAGAGCAAAGTTGAGTTTTTACAAGTATGTGAGTGGGCTTGTCACAGTAAACAGAAACACTTCAGTTGATTCTTGTTTGTTTGTCTGGAGAGGTTTATCCAGACATACCATGTCAGTATCTAAGTACATATACAAATGTACATGCTGGGTTTGAGGAGAGCTCTCTGTTAACACACCTTCAGGTCGGCAACAACTCAATTAGAAACAACCATCAAGGCATGGCCATGAACGTAATTGCACTTCAAGACAGCCCACCACTTGCCAAAAATAGCTTTCAAGAAGACAGCCATGCACACACTCCTACCAAATAATTCGGTCTCCATGTTTACACAGTTGAATATGAAAGTGGAGAAGACTCAAAGCTCCTGCATGCTGTAATTCCTTGATATAATTTGTGGTTTTCACACTTCTTAACCGTTCATCAATACCTACCTCTTTGTATTCACAACAGATTTTTGTGAGTGTCAAAAATGCAGAAGAGACACTGTCATATCTCCTAATACGGCCTGCAGAGTTTGCTGAAGTAAAAAAATAATTCTCAATTTTTACAAGGCTGAGACTTCCTCAGGACGGTATCAGAGTTAGCTGTCAGTGTTGATACTAATAGACCTACTGAAGTCTCTTTTAATTCATAGTGATCACAAAACTCTGCTCATTAACATCTCCTATTTTTTGAATAATAGGAGGAATAAGACTGAAAAGGGCCGCTTATTTCCATGCTTTTGCAGGCAGTAGCATGTAATTTAACTTGTAAACTAATAAACTTTATATAGAATCCAGTTGAACTAAGGATGTTCCAAATGGATCTTTCTTCTGACTATTAAAAACCTAATTTTCAGTCTACATCTATTCACAGAGTCATTTTAGGCACAGTTGTTCTCTCTTCAATGTCATCTGTAACAGAAAACATTCTTTGTCTTCTACCATGTTTATTCTTTGATGTAGTTTTAGAATGCAATGTCATCTCTTAACTCTTCCATACAATACCTGAAATAAAGCTTTCTGTCATAAAATAAAATATTAATTTACTTCTTTATTCTTGTTGTTCTTGCCTAGATCTCTAAGTTTGATTTGATCTTACTTCATCACGGTTTACTGAAATTATATGCAAGACCTTGTTCAGTCACATTAATGACTATGTTACTGAACTAAACTCCTTTGATGAAGATTGCATTTGTCTATTTCACAGCAAAATTGCTACTATGTTTCACTAAGTCTCTTAGATCTTTCTCTTTCTGTCTTCTACTAGCAGATCCAAAGGAAAACAGAAATGTTCGTTGGTCCCAAAAACATGTACTAAGCATTTTAGTTCAAAGTAGCTATACTGGTAATCAGGATGACTGATTTTTTTACTATATAATGCTCTCATCTTCAGAAATTCCATAAACATTGCTGCTTTTGGTATCAAGATCATGAAATATTAATGAGACCAATATTAATAGCATATTCCCTCCAAGTAACTTACCATTCTCCATTTAACTGGTTCCATGTTTCTCAGAATAATCCATATCTTTCTCAGCCAAACTGAGAATTTCTCAGCATACAGTGTATCAAAGTTCATGTAAAAATTCTACTAGTTCACATGTACTGTTGTTCTCTTTTCTCAGCAAAAACCTTTCTTTTTAAGGAAATAGATTTGTTAAGAGTTGTCTTTGCTTCATAAAGCAATGGGTGGTCAAATGAACACCCAACCCTGCATTTTCTTCCACTGACAGAGAAAAGTTTTATCGTTAACCTGTGAGCTTAACGAGCATTTATGGCTGCATTTGGAGGAGGATCTGGTAAATGAGGGATCTGGCACACTTGCAGAGTTCAACTAACAAAAGAAGTCATGATGGAAAGATAAGTCTTAGGGTGTGTTTTGTGTTGGAGTTAGGCGGGACCTTGTAGTTTGTTGCTTTCTAAAGAAAACAAGATATTTGAAGATGTGTTTGGGAAACGTAGAGACGCAAACTTTATAGTGAGCAGGATAGAACTGTATTTGGTTTGGTTTCTTTTTTCTTTTTTTTTTCCCCTTAGAAGATTCTAGCACATTACCCTGGTAAAAACATTAGGTTTCTTAGCTTGAAAAGATGGGAGAAACTGGAGAGAAGCCTAAACTTTCCAAAACAGCATCTTTCTTGTAAACTAATAGTATGCTAGAAGAGAGTGAGCCATATTGAAATACAATTTAGACACCTAAGTAGGTAGAAGCACCAGTCCTTCAAGTAGAAGGCTCTAGTAAATGAGTTAGCCTGATGTTATTACTAGCTGTGAAAAGATGAATGAAAAATGGGACACCCTTTTTTTTCCCCAAGGAGCTTTGTCCTGTTTCGTCAACTTCCATGTTTGTTATTCTAAGCTTATTCTAATATCTTACATGCTAATGAGGTCAGATCAATTATTGTGGATTTCTGCTTCATCTTGAATGTAAACACTGAACTGTAATTTCCAGTCAGTGGCCCTAGCCTGACTCTAGAGGATACCTCAGGCGTATTTCTAGGTAGCCCGGGAAGAGGGAAGCAGAGGTGTGTCTTGGTACTGCTTACAGAAGCACATATCCCCTACTCGTAGTGTGAGGAGAGGGCTGCACATGCAGTCCCCAACATTTATGGCTCTATCCTCCTCTGTTAGGTGCTATTAATCTATCAGTTAATGCAGAGAAGGACTGTGAGTGTCTCTTGCCTACTGGGGAATATTTTAGAGTAGAGACTCTGCCAACTTCCTCGTTATATCTTCTGCCTCAATGTACACAGTTATGGGAAAATTACTTACAGAGCTGTGTGGCATTGCTCCATCTTCTCAAAATTGCCGCTTTCCCTTGAGAGACTGTGGGATTATAGGCAGAAAAATACAAGGACACTGATGCTTGTAAGTCCCCTTGAACTGCTCAAGTGTACAAGATTAACTCTATACCTATCTAGCATAGAAAATATTAATAGAATAGAAAACCCCACTCAAGCAATTTTTTACAGAGTATTTGAATTTGTTTTAGCTCTCTAAAGAGCTTGTTTTACTTAAGTTTCCCATAGGTTTCTTGGGAATTGCCAAGATTCCCAGGAACTTGCTAGGATAAATTCTATTAAAAGTTTTCAGTTTCTCCTTATTAATTTAAGATATTACATGCTAAGCTTCTATTGGTGAACAGTGTTAAATTTTAAAAAAAAATTAAATTCATGAGGAAAGTAGGTCTAAGTTTTTTATTTCCTTGCATGTATAAACTGAAAGTAATACTACTCTGTCTGGAATACAGTCTCATGTTAACTGACTGTTAAATGACACAGCTGCCCATGTATTCTGTTTGTTTTATTGGTTTGGGTATTTTCACTGCAAGTTAACATTGTCAGAGGAGGAGAGTAGCTAGACAAAATCATAGTTTGGAAACCACGCCTTGTAATTTAGTATATGGTACAGACCATATTGTCCTGAAATATTGGTCTCTGTGCACAAAGGTTGACTCACATGTGCATTCCTATCAGTGTTTCAGATTGTCATCAATAATTACAGATTGGTAAAGTTTCTCGAAAAAAATCTAGTGTTTTTAATACATGATCTAGCTCCAAGTGGTTTGGAGAAGCTTCAAACAGCGAAGTTCAAAGCTGAAATTAAAAATCATGTTTAGTAACTCTCATGCTGTGTTTGCTTAAGCCTCCTGGGTACTTCTGGGTTGAATCTGAATAGTCCCTAACTGGCTGTGGTTCTGCCTTCTGGTATGCTCAAAATAGCAGTTACCTCTAGAAGTAGATGCCTTACACCACATGAGCTACAGACACTTGAAAAAAGCAGCTCCCAGCTCTCAGATGGGATGGACAGAGTATCCGTGACAGAGCAGATGCATTCTATGGGAAGTAGTAGATGTGGCAGCTTAAAAATCACAGCAAGGTGATGAGGACCGCTTTATGTATCCTATTACCTAAAGTATTAGCCTACAGAGTAGGAAAGCTGAATGTTAGGTACCTGCAGTCTTGGTTCACAGCGTTATCCCTAGAAGGGGGAAACTTCAGATCACACTTTGCCTTGCATTTCTTCTTGAAGCTTTTGGGAGTTCCATTCGGCATGAAAAATCTTTGGATCACCTGCATGTCTATGTACAGTAGAGAAGTACCTCCATTCTTTAATTTTCACTTTGGGAGCAAAGCATCTGAGAGGTAGTACATGTATAATTTTAATTGAAATTTGATTCAGGTATTCTTTGGTGAGATTTGTATTTTTCTGAAAGTAACTTTGATATGTTTTTGATTATAGTTTATTTAAGTAAATAGACAATGGGACTATAAAAATCATGATCAAGGTGACCACCAAGAAATTAAGTTTTCACATCATTATCCACAATTATTTTTTAATATCCAGGATCCGGTTCTCCAGCTGGATGCCTTCCTTACTAGCCTTGTCACTTGTGTCACTTTGAACATGAAAGAAAAAACAGACTATAGCAGATGTAAGCAAATTCTAGTCCTGCCCTTAGTCAGCTGACTACAGGTTTGTGCCACATAAGAACCGGGTGATTACATAGTCTAGATAAGCAGCTAAAAGGCAGGCTATATTCAGCTCAGCCCTGTGCTACACCTTTGCACAATGTTTGGGTTAAAGTGGATGTCTGCGGTGACTGCAGACTGTATAGACACCGAGAAACAGGAATTACAGAAGGTACCGGAAGGAAGCTCAGTCACTTTGGAAGATTGTGGTAGAAAGGATGCCACAGAAAACTTAGCAAGAGAAGGAAAGTGGACAGACATCTCTGCTGTGTGCTTTATCATGTGTACCTCATGCATGGAAGCTAGATAGATGCCAATGCAGCCCTACCGCGTAGGGGAAGCAGTCCTCAGGAGACAGCAGCTGGTGGAAGAGTCACACATAAAGTCTTTGCTATGCTTCTTGGGTTTTCGGGAGCCAAGTCAGATCTGTGAATACAGGGCAGTGTGATAACATCATTTTTGCCAACTAGTAGTTTAATAGTATGATTTGCAGGTATGTAAGGTCTGTAAAGGAAAGGTCATTATTAATTTCTAACTGATCTTCATACCTCACTCTGTAAATTTGACATAGTAATTGTAACCTGCATCCCATGCACTCAGTGGAAGAAGATGCTAGTTTCTCTGCTATGTCTGTCTGTAAGATATGACACAAATATCAGTAGGACCAAGAGCTCTTGCATGCTCACATTAGCTGCCGTTCACCGGAAGACTGAAGTCCTTAGCAGATAGTACTCTTTAGCACATAATTTGCATTTAGGTTGACTCAGCAGATAACTGGGAAGTCTTTTTATGACATGATGTCATCTTTTTTGGGTGTGTTGAGATCTGCTAAGTCTGTCCTAGCAGAGCACCTGTGGGAATCAAAGGGACTTCATTAGCAACTCTTGACAGTGGGCACTGGTAAGGAGCAGGGTCAGCCTGTTGCTAGTACCTCCCTGTGCAAAAAGAACACAGCTGAAATGCCCATCTAAAGGGCAAATCTTGCAAGCCTCTTAGCAGTCATAAAGCAGTGAAAGCATTTTGACAAGTAAAAAGCTGGATTCAGTTCGGAAAGATAAATCTGGACTTGGCCAAGTTAAACACAGTGATAGAAATGTTGGATGACACATGAACTACCAGTTTCTCAAAAGCAAGCCCTACCCCAAAAACTAAATTTAATTGCAGAAAATTTTACTCAGAAAGTAATGCAATTCCAGACAGAGAAAATACTGAAAAAATGCCATTTTGAAGTTAATCCTAAAGTATTTTTTTCACTGATCTAATTATGTGTTTACAGAGGTACATAAACCAGAAACTAAATCAATAATTTGTTTACCAGAACAATTTTCTAATTCTCTCTGTTACTTAAAGCTCTGCTTTTGTGCATGGTCAGAAGTGCCTACGTTTTGATAGGAATAAGTAGTTTTGAGCTAATGAGTTCTGCCTGAATCCAGAAAAAAGGTATTCTTTATGGCATATAAAGAAAGAATAATTTATGTGCCTACTCATTAAAGCCTACAAGGATGTTTTCTAATCCTGTTCTTCTCTGAAAACTAGTCAAGTAATTTATGTGCCAATCACTGAGTAGCAGTCCTAGGGTGAAAGACACAGGCTATGATCTGGGTGTCTAGGGTCAGATTTAGAACAGAATACATGCAGTGACATTTATTTTTCTTTTTACAGGTAGGGAAATGGAGACAGATTAATAATGCAGGAGCAAGTTACTTCCATAAGCTTGTCTACCCTTGGAAGTTTACTAAAATACCTATTGTAGAATAGCAGTGTCCCCTTGAGGATTTACAGCAAAATGATCATCCTAGAATAAATTAGGGATAACTATCTCAGTAAATCTGAAAATGCATAAAAGATATATAGGGCAACATTAAACTTCTCAAGAATATTTTAGCTAACCATGTTCTTATTCTTTCTTTATATGGGAACTCTGTTTTTAGGGGTTTTTTTTTCCATTTACTGTGTAATTGATAACTGCTATGACGTGGATTTTTCTCTTCGTCTGCTAAAATATGTGACCTACATTGTGATTTCCAAGATACTGAAGTGTTTACTGCCAAAAGTGGGAAAGTCTTCTTGTTTTAGTATAAAACCAAATGAAATAGAAAGTGAAGTCTGTTTTTCATGGCTCCATCTGTGAATGCACAATAGATCTTCATGTGAACAAGGGAAATATGCTCTTTCTTTGAACTCTGTCCTCTTCTCATCAGTGTTTCATTTTTTGTTTAATTCATAATGTTTTCATTATATTAAGGGAACAACAGGGTATCCCTCCTGTAGATAGTGGAATAGCTATCTGTCCTTATACTTTAATCCTCAGGGTAATTTCTTTTGTTTGAGTTAAAGCTTTCTTGGTTTTGAGTTTCATAGAGTGTATAATCAGAAATGTATTGATAGTCATGTCAGATATATTACAAATATATTTTAAAATAAACAAATCACACATCCAAAAAGCTATTAAATTAGGCTATTATACCCAACCTGGGTAATTTTTCATGTAATTGGTAAAGACTGGAGTAGAAGATAGTCTGCAAGTGTTGAAATTTTGCTTTCTATGATGTAAACCAATTCAGATTCCATTTTTCATATCAGTAACTTAAAAAAATTGAGTATTGACTAATGATGGACCCATATTTGGGAGAAGAGGAGGAGATTGTCCTCAGTCTATTTTACACGTGGTCAACAAAATTATCTGATGTTTCTCAGAGCCATGAGAAATCAAGCTGTGATTCAAGGTGCTGTTAGTCTGTTTTGCTATTCAATATGGGGTTGCTTCTGTGTGGTCCTTGTCTAGCACTATAATTACACAAATGATACTGGCTGAAGACAGATACCTCAGAAAGCAGATGCTCCTAATCTGTAATTCTAAAATTAAATTAGACATTGCCAAAAATTATACATTTTGTAGCTCTCTCCTCCTTATATTGGAAAAAGAGTATTGTGTAATATGTTCATTGTAATGACTCTCCTCCCTCTTCCCTCCGTTTCTGAAAACACAGACAGTGTAGGGGTTTGGGTTCTTCTTTTGTTTTGTTGGGGTTTTTTTTTCTCTTTCTTGAGGAATTTTCACCATAAGTATGGCTGATGGCCCATCATAACTAGATACTTCACAGACAAAGGGGGTTGTCAGCTCAGGGGAGAAGGCCGGTGGCCCCTCTCTCTCGTTACCTGGGAGTGCCCAGGTGGGGGGGGAAAATACCACGAGACGAAAAACTGAAGACGGCGGAGCGNCGAGACGAAAAACTGAAGACGGCGGAGCGAGGGGACAACCCTCTCTCCTGGGGCTCGGACACTCTCTCGCTCAACTGAGGAAGAGAAAAAAGGCGGCCGAGTCTGTTTAGAAAAGAGTTTTTCGGCTGTCGTCGAGGACCAACCTGGTCCTGCTTCTTTTACCGCGAGTGAGCCCCTGCTCGTAAGAGCAGCCCTTCAAACTAAGACCTTATTAACACCCACCTCACTAAAAAAAAGACTTTCTTACCATCTGCCTGAGTGCCCCGACTCCCTCCTCTGCCTGCCTCCCTGGGAGCCCGGCCCCCGCCGCTTCTTTCGGGGCTGCTCCCAGCCTTCGCTGCTCTGTAGCCCCGCACCTCCTGCCTGCCGAGACCTGCCGGGGATTTTCCCACTGTGGCTCCAGAGCGTGATACATCTCTTCCACCATCCCAGGACTTCTGCCCGTCTCTGCCGTCTCAGCTTGCCGCCGGAGCGCCCCTGCCAGCTGTGACCGGCACAGCGCCGAAAGAAAAAGTGCCTGCGGCCGAGATAGCCTGTTACTAGTTTTTTGTAGTTTTGTTTTCTTGTTAATACCAAAATTGTTGTTGTTTTTGCCTCATTAAATATACCAGTAAAGAACTGCTATTCCTATTCTCATATCTTTGCCTAAAAGCCCCTTAATTTCGAATTTATAATAATTCGAAAGGAAAGAAGTTTACATTTCCCATTCCAAAGAAGGCTCCTGCCTTTCTTAGTAAACACCTGTCCAAACCAAAACAGACATTTAGGAGAGGATCAAAAGAGACATATAGTATGAATTTCCTCTCCTAAATCATCCCTGAGAAAGAACGTGACTGCCTCTTGTTCTCAATATGATGTTTTCTTAGTTTTTTCAAATAGTATCCTCTGTTGTTTCAGCACCCTGCTGAAAAGCTTCTCCAGCTCTAACCTTTGCTGTCAATAGTATTTCTTCTTTTTCTTCTCCCTTGTACATGGAAGAACAATTATTGTATTTTTCTGACATTTTTACAGTATTTCCTTCATTTTGCTTTCTAGACCAAACAAACTCACTGCCTTTTGTTCTTTTTCTTTCTGCAAAAACTCATCCTCTTCTTAGAAACTCTTGCTCTTAAAAAACAAAAAAAATCAGAATTTTGTCCAGTTTCTTGCTAGACATGAAGTTCCTAGAGCAGACACAGAATTTCCTGTGAGGACTCACAAAAGCTGAATTTGTAGGATTAGTTATCATTCTCATTATTGCATTCTAGAAGGAGATGGTTCTTTGGAAGGACATCGCTGTATAAATCATTGTAACCCTAGGACATATATGTCCCCACCATCTAGCTAAATATTTCTCATTCTGTATTTTATGTATTCTGAATTTTATTTTATCTTTTCACTATTGCACATTGTTTTGCTCTTTTATTTGTTCCAAACCCAGTAAGATAAAGCTAGTTGTCTTACTGATTTGTCAAAATTATATTTAATTCTGATCCTTTCACCAGCAGTATTTTCAATTTCATCATGACTAGTTTTGATAAATGAAAATTTGAACTTAGATCTCTTTGGGAGATCTCAGCAGGACAGGGCACTCAGCAGGACAGGGCACTACTAGGTATTTTCACTTCCTCAGCATCTTTTGTTTCTCAAATATATGTTCACTATTCCCTTTGTCTTCCAGTTAATTCTTACTGCTAAAACTTTTTTGCCTAACTCTTTATGTCACATTACAGCCATTTACATCTTTGCTTTTATTGATGTGTCCTTCGTTTCTTATGTTCATCCTTGCTTTCAGTTTTTGTATGACTCATTCTTCACTGGTCCAAGTTACTGAAGAGCTCTCAGCGCAGACATAATCGCCTCTGCTACTCCTACTGTGTCGCTTTTCCTGTTTAATAGTTTGGCTTAAAAAATAACCTTTCTGTAATCCTACCTGTACTCCTTCAAATTCTTTCAGAAAATGACTCTACTTACCATCTCCCTGTTTTCTGAAATCTGTTTTTCTAAAAACTCTTGCCTTATTGAGCTACTTTTGCAGTCTTTGTTTCACTAGAGCAATAATGTTTGTCTTTTAATTATAATGCCCTAGAGATAATTCTTTATGCTTTCCCAGGATTCAGAACTGTATCTAAGAGAAATACTGCTATGAAGGAAGACACTGCTTTCTAAATAAAATCTGTCCTTTACAGGTTCAAAGGGCTTAACAAATTTATCATCCAGTTTCCAAAACAAACCACTTCTTTAGTACTCTTTCAAGAAAAAAAAATTCATTGAATTTGTGGATGAAAGTCAGTAGTTCCAATGAAGAAAGAGCTCTGAAAAATGTTGTTTATTCATAGAATCATAGAGTAGAATAGAAAAGAAGGGATCTACAAGGGTCTAGCTTCCTGACCCTGCACAAGACAGCTCCAGGAATCACATCATGTGCCTGAGAGCATTGCCCAAATGTTTCTTAAACTCTGTCAGACTTGGTTCTGTGACCATTTCCCTGGGGAGCCTATGCCAGGGCCCAACTACCCTCTGAGTGAAAAACCTTTTCCTGATATCCAACCTAAACCTTCCCTGACAGAGCTTCAGGTCCTGTCACTGGTCACCACAGAGAAGAGATCAGTGCCTGCCCCTCCTCTTCCCCTCGGGAGGAAGTTGTTAGTGCAATGAGGTCTTCCCTCAGCCTCCTCTTCTCCAGGATGAACACACCAAGTGACCTCAGCCACTCCTCATACAATTTCCCCTCAAGGCCCTTCACCATCATCGTTGCCTTCCTTTGGACATTCTCCAATAGTTTAATGTCTTTCTTACATTGTGGCACCAAAAACTGTCCCCAGCACTTGAGGTGAGGCTGCCCCAGTGCAGAGCAGAGCAGGACAATCCCCTCCCTTGCCGGCTGGTGATGCTGTGCCTGATGCCCCCCAGGACAGGGTTGGCCCTCCTGGCTGCCAGGGCACTGGGGTAATATTTTACACTTTATGTGCTAACACATGACAAGGAGCAACTGTTTCAACAGAAGTGTTGTATGTTTTATATATGTTGAGGTTATAGCAGATGAACAAACTGAAATTGAATTCACAGTGTTATATCATTGCAAAAAGGCATATTTTCTATCAACTCCATTACGAAATAAGCTCTGGCCTGGACAACTTCGTCCTCTTCTCGGATATGGTAGTTCAAGGATGTGGACTAGGTGGAGAGGGATAAGCAGGGAGCAGTGACAATCATCAGAGGTCTAGGAAACAAGAGGAAATTCTGAAATAATGTAATGTATGTTTTATGCAGAGAGAATACTAAGAGTATACTAAGTGATACAAGACTGCTTCAAAGAGAACGGAGTATTTGGTTTACATGCTCAGACAAAAGGTATTTGGTTCAAATTACAGCATGAGAGATTTGGGTAATACTAGGAAAATGTCTGGTGATAAGTATATTTAAATTTTGGAATAGTCCCATTTATTCATAAAAGCTATAAATCATAAAGGAAATGCATTTTTTCATAGAAAATTTTCTAGTTTATCCTTGTCCCTAAGTAATACTAATTTCCTGTAAAACAGAAAATCTCTCAAGGTTCTGCTTATCTCCTGATTTTCAGATTATGACATCTCTAGATTGTATCATCTCTCTGAATTGCCCTATTTTGTCTCCTACTGATAACTCCTACACATGGGGAATAAATCAGATTCACTGAAAACTGAAAACATAATTGAAATTCTAACATTTGTCTTGCAAGGCTATGAAATCTTGATCACTCACATTTTAATCTCTCTTTTCAAAGCTTAATTAGACCTTATTGAAGCTTATTGAAATCAAGAGAAGTTCTGACTGTTTTCGGAAGGCTTTTAGTCTAAAAAATTTAGCTTTATTAAACATCTCTTACTTTGGTTTTGTCATTCTAACCCCAAATACTCATCGAGTAACCTGTCTTTGTCCAAAGATGGCTTAATTTGTCATTTTTTTCTGAAGTCACTGCTTTACTGGAATAAAAAGTGAGTTTTTCCCTCTCACATATTAACATTTTTCCAATATTTCCTTCAAGCATTTAAGTTTCTGTTGAGCAAATACCTCAAACACTTTCATCCCAGTCTTTTAAGCTGCTGTAGATAAAAACTTTTCTTGCAACTCTGTGTGGGTGGTTTCTTGCTGTGGCAGAAGGGAGCTTTTCACTGATTTCTCAAAATGAGCATTTACCCATATGTCTTTAGAACAAACAAGTATGTTTCCACTTCCTACACCCTTGCCACTTCAAAGTGAGGTCTCACTTTGTGCTTGGAAAAAAATGCTGTTGAGTTTTTCTTCATTTCTACATCTCAATCTGATGCAAAGGAGACGGATCCCAGATTTGGAAGAAATCCTGCTGAGCTTAGAGTTGTGTTCACAGTTCATCAGAAGAATGGTAGAATTTCATGCAGCTAGGGAGTTTCACAATAGAAAATTAGTCTGCCTTTTCAAGAAAACTAAAGCAATGACAATATCTACCTATTTGAAAGGTTGGGAAATTTTAAAGCTATAATCACACATGTAAGTGAACTCTTCTCTTTTGTGCATGTATCTAGCAGTAGAGATATTAAATAATTTTAGTAAGTTTTTACTGTGAGCACTTGCAGTCTTGCAGTGCATAAGTTCAGATGTCTTTTATGAAGATTGTACAGTTTTAGAGATTCTGTTTTGAAAGACTACTGTGCCTTTATAATATCTATCATGCAGGATATTAAGAAAAAAGCAGAGTGACTGGCGTAGATAGTCAGGCTACACAGACACCACTTCGCCGTATCAGTGCTATGAGGAAGTAGGGTACCATTCTGAGAGAAACCTGAGGCAGATGTCTTAAATGACTTGTTCATGGTCTTACTGGAAGCTTGTGACAGAGCATGAAATTAACTGATGTCTTTTGAGCTCAGAATTAGAGTCACAGCTTTACAGCCTTGATTTTCTCTTGCTCTGATGGGCATTTCAGTAAAGATAGTGATTGTGTGAACATGATTCTGTGTAAAGAGATTAGTATTAGGGATGAATTGTACAATTCCTACTCATCTGCTTAAATAAACTGAAGTAATCCCCTTTTAATGGAGAACAGGTTCTATTTTTTTTTTAAAAAAAAAGTGATTGCTTGAAGCAAATTAAAAGAACCATAATGGTACAGTATTGTGATAACAGAAACGTGGAAAACCAGTTTGTGGACTGAGTGGAACAGTAGTGCCCTTAATGAAACTACATCCTCCAGGAAATATCAGAACCTTCCAACCATATAATTTAGGTCTTTTCAAAAGAAAGGGTAGCCTTATGGCTTTAGATGGCTGAGACAGAGAGACAAAACAGAGTCTAAACAGAACCAGAGATGGACATATGCCAAAGAACAGTACTTCTCATCCAAAGATCAAGAGGAAACGTGCCAATCTGCAGTGCTTTTGGCAACAGGCTGTATTCCTCACTTAATCTAAAGAGAAAGCCTGTCTGGGGCTTCTCACAGTGATGAGATGCCCTGAATTTGGTCTCTGGTGCGATGTGATGTGGAACAAAAACTGTTGATTGGGAACTTTGTAAGCAGACGTAGGTCACATCATCCACTTATTTAACAAGAAAGTCATTTAAAAAAAAAAGGTAAGTTACTTCATGATGGAAATTTTTCCTCCCCTTCCACAAACAGCTATATTTCGTTATACTTTTACATCCTTGCCTGAGGTGATCTCTATCATGTTATAGATTTTAGGATTCTCTCTGGATAGGAGGCCTTAAGCTTGACAGGACCAGAATGCTGAGTCAGCAGTATGTTTTCACACCTGCAGATCTCTTGCTTTCAAGCTATTTCCTTTCTCATCTTATCTCACTTCTTCTCTACTATTAACTTAATTTCACAACTAGGTCTTTAGCTTTGCTGGATATTCTTATTCTAGGTGGTTTTGTGCCTTAAGAGTAGTTTCATTTACATCTAGAACATTTGGAATGATGGTATCTACTTTTACTTTGGAGTAAACAGCCTAGACTTCTGTTTCCGAATCTCTTCATATCACTTGCCTGTAAACTCTTTATTCTCATTTCTCCTATTTAACAATAGCTGTAAACTGTTTCAGTCAAGGATTGTCTCCTTGTTGCAAAATGTGCGTGGGATGTCTATTACAAGAGACTGGTTGTAAGAACTACAACAATACAAGCAAACAATCCTGGATTTAACTAATCTCCTTTATCATATATTTACCAAACAACTCTGCTTTGATCATGCTAGTGTTCATCCCATGAAGGATAAATTTTTTTCTGATTCCAACTGCAATTAGCATTTAAAATTTAAAAATGCCTACTTGTGTAGCATTTTTTATAAAAATTCTGAAGAATAAATGGACACAAATATCTCCACGTCATTTTTCTAAAGTCTTAGTACTGAAAGAAAACCCCTCAGACATTCCTGGGTTAAAGTGAACAACTGAGGAATTTAAGTATTTCTCCTATATGAAGTTTACAGGCTGTTCTTCAGACTGCTTCATGCATCACATATTAAAAGCAAACAAACAAAAAAACCCAACCAACTAACCAAAAAAAAGCTGCAGTGGCCCTGAAGGCAATATACAGAACACAATGGAGTGTAGGTTAAACTCAAATCCCCTTGTGTGGGATGTCTGAAGCTGTGTGTGTGCACTGTGGGGTGGTAACACAGATTCAGAAGGATGAGAGAATTGCATTAGGGAGAGAGGAGGTTAAAAGTTTAAAGCTCTTTTAAGCTGAACAGGGCTTAAAAGTTTGGATACCTTTACTTTTCAGAAAATACTCTGTCAGTCTGGATTGACATTGCCTTAGAAATGAAAAAAAACCCCCAAACTATAGTTTATTTTCATTAACAAAAGTACTTGTTTTATGTGTTGGTACAGCACTTGGTTTGGTCTGTAACTGTTACACAACTCCGGAGTGCAATACACAAGTGTATAGTTCTAAGCTGAAGTGCAGTTCAGTGAGTGGCTCAGTGCTCTTCCCTGCTCACAGCCGCATGATTCTGCCCTTTCCTTTGCCCTTGCCTTTGTCTGACCTCAGGGCATCAGACATACCAGCGCAGAAGCAACCCTATAAAAACGTTAACAGTGCCAAGAAATGCCATAAATGAAATGAAGTTAGGCTACTCTATTGCACTGCCTTAGTGGAACCATTGACCTGGGTTGCTGAAAAGCACGACTGATGATTTCCATGACGGTTAGCACAAAAGCAGCTACAGGCCTGCACTGCCATTTGTGCTTTTTTTGGATGGGGTAGAGTTATTTTTCTTCACAGTGGCAAGTAAAGAACCACAGTTAACCAGGGTTAAACCATGACGCCATGCCAATCAATAATCTGGATCTGTGCAGAAACCAAATCAGAGAGGTGTGGAAAATTTTATTGAAAGAAACTTTACTGGTTATTTAGGCAAAAGACTTGAGGACTGTGTTACTGGATTTGTACATCAGAATACTGGGTTTGGTGTCTTCTAGTTTAGGACCATAGGGAACTTCACTGGTAAAGTGTGTATGCTTCTTTCATTAAGAATCATTTAATCTTTTGGTTCAGATTTCCTAAACTGTCTCCTGTATGTATATCGATTTTTATCCTGCTGCTTGCAACTTCTGGAAACTAGGCTATGGTAATGAGCTTTCCTTTCATGGTCAAATCATGAACTCACTAAGGCTGAAAAAAACCTCGAAGATCATTGAGTCCAATCATTTACCTGGCACCACAGTGTTCTCCACTAAACCATATCCCCATGTGCCTCGTGAACACTTTTAGTGATGGTGATTCCACCAGTTTCCTGGGGAAGTGTTGTCTTTGCAGTGACTACAGACACAATAGTTTGCCCTCATTTTTAGGCAATTTGAAGAAAGCTCACTTAAAATGTCTCTATGGCTTTAATATTTGTAATTCATATAATGTATCCTAAACCCATGTGATTTATGTCAGATACTATATTGCTTTTTGCTATATCAAAAACCCCAGGAAAA
Source organism: Callaeas wilsoni (assembly GCA_013398955.1). NCBI lineage: Eukaryota > Metazoa > Chordata > Aves > Passeriformes > Callaeidae > Callaeas > Callaeas wilsoni. The sequence continues at coordinate 53,329 of VWPU01018070.1, read as the reverse complement.
TAACAAACAAAACCACAAACAAACAAACAAAAAACCCAAATGGAAAATATTATTAATATACACCAAGGATACATTACATGGAAAAGTAAAGTTGGTTTGAGCTTATATTATCTAAAAAATAATACTTTAGTAAAAACTAGAGACTGCTCTTGAAGAATCATGTGCTTTTAAAACTCTGGGAAGTTTGCTTCTTCTTTTGCCATAAAAATCAGGCATAACTATAAAGAACTGTCATGCCTGAAACTAGTTTTAGTGCCACTGCTATTTTGACAGTTATCTATGAAATTCAGGGGGAAAAAAATTCTGTTAAATTATATTCAGTGTTTCAGGTAATCCCTTTCTTACAGCGGTTGGCATTTTCTCAATTTCCTTAAATCAAATGAGATAGTCCTAAAAGTGAACCAGCTTGATCAGCATGTATCAAACCAGTCATCGACAACAGAAAAATGTAGCAGGTGAATACAGACAACAGTTCATACTATGTGAAAGGAAATTCTTTGACACAAGGAAATATAAAAGATGACCCTTGGCCAAGATAAACCAGGAGCATGACTGCTTCTACTGCTGTCTTAAGGAACCTTGTTCATTTGAGCCTTACACGTATCAGCTGCAATGTTATGATATGTTATTTCTGTTGGAATGAACACAAAACCGTAACATCTGAAGCTGCTTAGCTAAAGCTAAATTCATGTTTGTTTTTTATTTTTCTGGTGTTTTGTTTTAGGGGTTTTTTGTTTGCTTTGTTTACTTTATTCCAGTAATAAATCTTCAGATTCTGTTTCTGATGGATTCTGATTGATTTCTTTTTTATATTAAACCCCAAGCAATTTCATATTAATTAGTTTGAACATGTATTCTTTGGCTTATTCAAAGAAAGTCTATGAACAAATAATAGTTTACATTGAGGAGAAAATCTCTGTACTCGTAAGCATTCTCTGGTCTTTATAATAAGAAATTACAGTATTTGTAAGTTTTTTTTTTAATGGACATTTGTAAATGGTTTTGGAATATTACAAAAGCTACATTAATATAGTGAATGTCATATTTTCTTGGGATATGAACAATGTGATTTTTCCATGGAAGTTGATACCACCTATCAGAAAAATACATGTTTTCCTCATTTTCTGAAAAATAGCAGATGATTCAGGAAAAACGGGCCACAACAACAAAGAAAGAAGTTTTCTTAGTGTATGGCTCTTATGATATTTACCAGGGAAAACCAAAAAGTTAGAACCATAAAATCAAAGCACATGGTGAATCAAAACCCTCTAACAATATCTCTTTCAGATGTCTTCACTAACAGATTTTTGTAGTTCTAGAAAATAAGAGATGTGGGATAGCAAATAAGCCTTATGCAGATTTATGTTTCATGGGTTTCCATTCTGAAAGCTGTGCTGATTCAGCTACCAAACCTGTAATATGCTACAGTAATTGTATATGAAATTGCTGCTGTGCTGGCATGATTTTGCTGCTTTTGGTTTACAGGCTTAACATTTTCTGTTTTCTTTGGTATCCCAATGCTATGTTTAATATAAAGTATTCCTACACATAGAGAAACAGATTTCAACTAGACTTCTCTACATTTGTACAGACTTGAAGTATCACTGCCAGTTTGGTGACACTCTCAGTCCTTGAACCTCTGTGTATTCAGTGTCTGCATAGACTATTTGCTTTATATTTTTTTTAAACTGAGACTAGCTGCTTTTGACTCTCCCTTGTTCGCACCTCATGTTGGACATTTTATATCTTTAATCATCACTTACATAGTCTTATCTGCTTGCTGTCTTATGAGGTAAACAGTCCTGGGCCTCACCACCGACTTGGGAGTCTGCCAAGAAGTCTGACTCAATTAAGAAATGCAAGAGTCTTTGTTTACTTATGGCCTCTATTACTGTAATATCTTCAGACTTACTAGTTTTAGTTTTTCAGCTTATGTATTTCCCCACAACAAACATGGAGTGGATGTTCCTCTTTTGCTTTGCTCCTTTGTCTCTGTGGCATGGTAGACAAAATGTTGGTAGATCAAAATAAGATGGTTTGAATTTCCTCGTGAAGTGAATGGCGACTTCATTCTCTGCTGACAGTGTTAGAATTAAGAACCTTGTGGTAAGAAACATTTATCATTTAATCCTTAGAAATAAGATCATGTTGCTTTATCTGAATGCACCCTCTTAGGCGACACAAACTTTGCAGAGTTATTTGGCATCTTGGATTATTTTAAGTTTTCCCCTTGTATTGTGTTTTATTTCATTAGATACATTTTACATAACAATTAAGTATCTTCTGCAGTTCAGTTCCCAAAGGATTTCAATGTACCACTGTACTAAAGTACTCTGACATCCCTCCAAAGTCCAGAGTTCATCCCACGTCTCCCAACACTCCCTGCAGAGCCAGACAGCCACGTGCGTTGCTGAATCTAATACCTCCAGCTCCAATTATTGTTGCAACATGTCCCTAGTGGCTGCTTTCCCTCTTTCTTATATATGGTCAAAGCAAGAGCTTGGTGTACAGCTTCCTCACATCCCCTGACCTTTGAGCTGACAGGAAGACGTACCTCTCCTCTCACACTGAAGCACTCTGAAGGCTGCTATGAAGTCCAAGTCCTCCCACAGTCTGTAATTACAAAACCGGGAAGGATGACTCTGACTAACAGTAGGTAGTCTGTGAAGAGACCTGATATGTTATTAGAGCTGTGAGCTGTGAGACGTTTGGAACAAAATGCAGATGTGATATAAAGGGATCTTTTCCATCCTGATGTACGTAAAGAAAGTGGTATCATTTGGAAGCTGTGCTGGATTTCTCACAGGAAATGATGGTCTAATTTTCCTGAGGACATGCACTGTGGGTAGATACTTGTCCTGTCCCTGTACTTCAGTAAACACAGGTTTTGATAAAATCTCTGTCCAGGACTTGAGCCTTGCGAGGACCCAAATTTCCAAGGAAGGCAGATGCCTGCTGGCAGAACTGGTACATCCTGGTAGTAAAGCATTTAGACTGGCAATAGTAACAAATCAATCCTGACATGCATCGGGTGGATTTGGTAGGACTTGGTGACCTCAGCATCCTTCTTGCCCTATAGCTTGAAATAAGAATTGCAACACTTTGGATGCCTGTGTGGCGGTTAGAGACTCAGCAACTGGGTAGGTGCCACTCTCCAGCAGGGACACAAAGTGCCTGCTTGCTTTATTCTCAAGTTTCAGTCCTTCTCCCTCTCTATGGTAAAATGCTGGAGGAAAAGAAGTAAGAAAACGGATCTTTGGTTAAATTCTTGTATCCATTCCTGGCTTAGCCTGCTATAGCCAGAATACAGATTACTGTGACTGCCATTCAAAAACATGCCCTATCCATTACCTGGAGAGAATTACACATACAACTTGGAATAGTTCCACCATTTCAAGAGCAAAGTCCTTTTTTGTTGTGCCCATGACAGAGCTTGCACTCTTTATACTTCCTTTTTCATCCCTGTGGAAATAGTTTTAACTCATTTTTTTCTTGGTGCTTCATGGATCCCAGTCTCCTTCCTGAAGTTGTTTGGCTGAAAATTCAGAAGAAGTGAAATTCCCATTCACTAGCCTGGATATGATATTGCAAACCCCTCTATCCTTCTACCTTTACCCTGTCTTCCTCAAAAATGTTACTGTTCCCTTCTCAGTTTAGAAAAACTTCTCTTCCCCTCAACACACATGGGCAGACACACACATTCACTCTCCCGGAAGAGCTTTATGCCATGAAGTCCTCTGACTGCATTGTTTTGAACTTCTGACTTTATGGCAGTTACTCAGATCCTCTCAAACAGTCTCATATCCTTCAGGTGTAACAAAGCAGGCATCTGTTATTCTTTTACTAGCCATGGGATAAAGGTCAGCTCTAAATGCCTCATCATGTTTTCTAACTACTGACGTGAGACACTAGTGCACCATTCCAGTTGGCAACATCTGTCAGCAGATAAGAGGATATGAATCAGTGCATATTGCCATTATTCCCATAACATATCATTGCCTAAAGCCTGAGTGGGAGAAATAATAGCTACTGTTTTCCACAATGGAAGACTTGGATAAGCTCATCAGTTTAGTTCTTTTAATGATATTTTAATTTATAAATCAAAAGTGTATTTGGTGCATACACTGAAGAGACTAGACTCAAGTAACCTGTCCTTGTATCTTCAAATGTTCCTGGTGATACCGCAGCCTTCCTTAGCACTTATTTTTCCATGATAAAAATGGCAGTTCCTTGAGAGAAGTAATAGACTTTAACTGCCCTGACCAGCCCCACCCGGGACCTTCACACGTAGTTGCAGCCCATTGATCCGAGAGCTCATCCTGAGCTCATGCCTGGGAAACCTGGTCTCCTGTGAGCTGTCTTGTAGGTTGTGATCTTTTCTCCTGGGTGGATTCAAACCTGTGTTTAACGTTGACTGTCTTCAGTGCTGCTTTCTGCATAGACTTCAGTCCTACCTTTTGGGTTTGTCTCCACGCTGCTGCTTCTGCCTGGGCTCTCTGGATGGGTCATGCTGTGTGTGGGGCTGCTATGCAGGCACAGCAGGACTATGCCCTGCTTGATGAAGGACACTCTCTCTACTATGGTCGGGTCTGGCTCTTGCTTACCCTCCCTCATGAGACAGCGTCTTCTTGCTGCTCCGTGCTAGGGAGGGGTGGCCACAGTGGTGATCAGCCCCTGGCATCACCAGGCAGAACAGCCAGGTGTGGGCAGAAGAGTGAGACAGTCCTTCTCACTGGCAGCCAGAAATTAAGCTGCATCGGATGTGAGGTGCGCTTACACCTGAGAGATCTTTCACCATCCATAACCACTTTTCTAGGGTTTAACTTCAGAAAACCAGTATTCCATCCAGTGCTTTGAACTTTGTCACTTGAAGTGACTAAGAATTCATATGGAGTCTCCTGTGCTAGTGATTTAAGGGCATGGTGTAGGCATAGCTTTGAAGATGTTGGCAAATATTTAGGTGGAGTTTGAGGGTAACCCTAAGCAGGTTCCTCATTTAATCAGATCACACTGGGAGAAAAGCCTGATGGATTTTTTTGTGTGTTTGTGGGGGGTGCCTCTCCTTTTATCACCTCTCCCTCAAAGTTAAGCATGTATACATTTGAATAGCCGTTCTTTTTTTTTCCTCTCTCTCTCTCTATCATTATTATAATTTTCTTTTCATTAGATCATTATCACTCTGCTCATTTGACTGGGAATTTCCCCCAGGAGTGTGCCTCACCAAAAGTAGTATTATTTTATGACAGATTTACATCAGAGCAGGTTTTTCAGGTTCTTAGTAGTAAACTGTTTGGAAATGTTAGACTGGAAAACTGCACTTTTCTGTAAAAGACTTCATCAAGGTCACAAACTTTTCGTGTTTTGTATAGCTTCTTTCAACTCCCCAAATAATCGCCTGTCAGCAGTGCAACCAAGGATTGTAGCCAGCATGTAGTCCTTATGGTTCCAGGGCCTTTTACCCTTTTAAAATCAGCACTGCACATCTGATATTAAATAATTGTTTAAATTACTGATATGATGAAAACTTGAAGTACTTTGGTGTTTCCAAAAAATAGATTTGGAGTGGGGGGAAAACCCAGCAGTTTTATTGTAGTTACAAAGGTTTGCAACCTGAATTCTGTTCTTCCCCAAAGTAATACTTTGTGTGTGGGAATTTGTGTTTAGTACCAATGCTTAAACTGTGAATGATCCTGAATACGTGCTTCTGACAGGGGGGCTTGTCATGCAGGAGAAGGCAACAGTCTCAGAGATGTAGGCCATATTTTGATTTCCACATCTTAGGAAGGCTGAAGAAGAGATATGATGGATCCTTTCTTCCATGCCCAAACCTTGTCCAATGGCCTAGTAGACAACATTTTCGGACACTGAGAGCACGTGTGTCACATTAGTAGTGCACCCCTCCTTTGTCATCACTCTGAGCTTGTGAAAACTGCAGTGGGAGCTCTGTCATTCATCCTTACAAACTGAAACTCCGTAACCTTAGGAAGATGTTAGTTAGGGCACGGTTGTGGCCGACTCTGCTGAGGCTGTAGCCTGACACTCCAACCAGGCTGTATGAAGTTGCACGAGCACTGTAAGTAGAGCTATCAGCTGGAATCAAGGCATGTAACTGAATATCCGTGTCTGAAAAGCCCAGCTGGTGTACCTGAGCATGTACTTAGGCAAACAGATTTGTGTGTGCATCTTTTGAAACCATCCAGTCAGGCTGCACTTTTAGCACTCGTTCCAATTGGAGCTAACTTGTAGGAACTGGGCAATTAAACATTATAATATTCAATTCAGATTTTCAGGTGATCTTGAAGAACCACATCTGAAAGTCAAAAAGTTTTATTGAAGATCTGTGTTATAAACTTATGATGTGGTTTTAATCAGCGAATACATAAAGCTAGTTTTAACCCAATACTTAAATTGTGAGATTATTTATATAATATAATTAAACATGTAATTAAATATTTAATATTGTTCTCTATATTTTTATATTCCTCAAAGAATTTTGCTGTCTAAAATGAAATTTTTCAGCCATTGACTTCTGTGCAGCCTGTTCCCTCTGCTTTGTAAGTGTATTTTACATAATGTTTTAACATGCCTGTACATTTAACTGTCTGTCAGTTTTACAGTACTTTAGTGTATGCAGTATAAACCAGTGCAAGTTTGAAAACACATCTCTTAATAAAATAAATGTCACATGTGGCAGTTTATTTAAATATTAGGGATCTGATATTTGTGTGGAAAACACTACAGTTTATACTCAAATATTTACTAATCTTCTCAAACTTGTACTTCTGCAACGTGAGCAAAATGCTGTGATAAAAATTTCGGTCTCTTCATTTTGTATTCACATAGCTCAGTCCTAAAATGCCCTCTGCTGGGCACCGGCGGCAGCCAGGGAAGCAAGAGCATTTAAGGTTGGGAAAACTGATGTCATATGACTTACATCATCCAGCAGAGCATCTAAATTTTGAAGGAATGGCTTATCAAAGTTATGTAAAGCTTAAGACTGTGTAATATGGAACAATTTAAAAGGGAAAAAAATGAACTACTTCTAGTTAGATATGTTTCTAAAGAAAAGATAGCCTTGTACTGGGATTAAACCACTTTGGTTGACATAATCTTTTTTTTTTTTTCCCCACTTTTGGACACAAACAGCATTATATTACTGAAACTAATAGGTATTTGGGGGGAAAAAAAGATTAATTCTAACAAATTGATATTCTAAAATTGTGGGGCCAGGAAATGCCACATTTGTTACATAAAATCGGAGCTAAGGGAGAGTAGAGATTTTCATCACTGCTCTTCACTGTTCTGGCAGAGCTTCTTTCCCCTACCCGGTGTGATGATAATGTATAAGTAGGAGGGGGAGATCTCAACTGGTTTCTGTTGTTAAACATAATCTGATGGATTTATGGCCCCAGAGAGTGAAGGATAGTAATGTGATCAGGTCAGTTAAGTGTGGGTCTGGAATATACCTATAGGGATGGTATCCTGCTTAGTAAAAGGTAAACTAGGAGTTATCCTATTTGGGGCTTATCTTTGCATTGACAGCTGTAAAAATATTTTGATTGAATGTAAATCTTCATGATGTTATTGAACTGGTTATCTAATTATGTCAGCTTGTCACTAACGTGTTTTGTGATAACCTTGTCCAGTGCTGTCAGTATTAGACACAAGCCTCCACGCATTTCTGCTTTATATTTCCTCAATGTACTAATCAAAATTGGAACTCTCTGTGTTTTGTATAAGTTGGTGTGTGAAGGCTGATTGAACTGCTTAACAAGATTCTACAAGAAATATTGTTATTATTTGTATTATCTCAAATCTCTTCAGATACAAGTCATGGACTAATGTATACTTGCTTGGAACCTGGGGTTTTTTCTTTTTCTGGAGCCTGAATATATATTTTTTTTTAATGAGGAAAAAAGCAACCAAGACTTTTGTATGTGGGTACATGAAAATAGATTTGTAATTTGGAGCTATTAATTCTTCATGATTAACATGAAATACATTAGAAATTCTGTATGTATTACATGCATGTTTTCTCTGTGCAGCAAATTAACTGACTCACAGAGTTTTACATCTTGGCTTCTGACTCTTAGCAGAGTCAGGAACTTTTTTTTTGTCCAGATGGACATGGATTAAAAATAAGGGCATTTTAATTAAACTGAGTTAAAATTGTAGTGTACTACACTTTGTTAGTTTAACTGCAATTGTGCAACATATGTTGATAATCCATTTGAAAATTTCAATCTATTTCACATAAAAGTAGTCACAATAAAGTGCCAGAGTTTAACTGAAAAATAACAGCACAACTGAACAAAGAGTGCTGTCTAAGTTACACTCATTAAACAAGCCAGACCCACTGATGTGCTAGGGCTTTTGTGAAACTAGCAGGACTTTCCTGTCCAAAGTACTTACCTTGCCTTTTCCTAAATTTTGAAATCTATGTTAAAAAATATGGTTGTCTTGTCACCATGTTACACATTACTATTTATTATCTTGTTTGTTGCAATATGCTACTTCATGTCAGAAAAATAAAAGAAAAATAATAATTTTTATAAAGTAAGCAAGAAGGAAAATTAAATCTCTCTCCACAGCTGAAACAGAACCACCTGCAGGGAAGAAAGATGCAAAGGCAAATGTTAAATTTATGTGACGGGAACAGTTTTTAAATGCCTTAAGGTTGGTTTTGGTATTTTTTTTCTTCTTTTAGTATTTTTATACCAGCCCTCAGTCTACCCTATACCTCATAATGACTATTTTTCTTCTGATAAGAAAATAAGAACTAGCAAACTTATGTTAAGAACTGGCAAACTTATGATAGGCAATATCTGTCATTTTGACAGGATGATAGTGAATTCTGTTGTCTTGTAAGCAATAATTAGAAAAAAAAACCCCAAAACCCTATAGCCATTCTGAATAAGGAATATACTTTTTGGCCTGATTTCTGAGATTTAGAAAACATCTGATATTGTGATATTCAGTAATATTACAGTGGCTGCCAGGACATCTTTTGTTCATCTTTAAATCATTGCCAGTTAAAGTTTAGGTGGGATAGTGGGAATAAAGGACAAAGCTAAGAACACCTTCCCCTCACTCTTCCCTTCTCCCAGGCTTCAACTTTACTCTACTTGCAATTTTTCCACCTCCTCCTCGCTGAGCAGCATGGGGAATGGGGAATGGGGTTGTGGCCAGTTCCTAACACTTCATTGCTGCTGCTTGTTCCTCCTCACAATCTTCCCCTACTGCAGCGTGGGGTCAGTTCCATAGGATACAGTCCTTCCTGAGTTTCTTCAGCCCGGGTCCTTCACATGGACTGGAGTCCTTCAAGAACTGCTCCTGAACAAAGAGTGCTGTTGTGGTGCAGTCCTTCACAAGTGGACTGCTCCACTGTGGGTCCACCACCAGCCACAGCTCCTGCCTGAAAAACTGCTCCTGTGTGGGCTTCTCTCCACAGGCTGTAGCTTTCTTCAGGTACATCAGTGTTCTCTGGCATGGGGTTTTCCTGGGGCTGCAGGTGGATCTCTGCTCCATCATGGAACTCCCTGGGCTGCTAAGCCACAGCTGCCTCACCATGGGCTGCATCATGGGCTGCAGGGGAGCCTCAGGTCCAGCACCTGCAGCACCTCCTGCCTCTCCTTCTCCACTGACCTTGGTGTCTGCAGGGTGTTCCTCTCACAGTTTCTCACTCCTGTTATCCCAGCTCCTGCACAGCATTTTTTACTCTTTAATACGTTGTCACAGAGGTGCCACCAACATCACTGGAAGGGTGTTGAGTTGGCTGGAACTGGCTCTGTCAGACATTTGGGCATCTCCTGCTGTCTCTTCACAGCTGCCACCCCTGCAGTTCCCCCACCACCAAAACCTTGCTGTAAACTCAGTGCATCTTGCACCTACTCTAAAGGAAGGGGAATACTGAAATTCCTTCTAAATGTTTATACACAGCCATGTCATACTTCTTCTTCGATGAGTATTGTTTTAAGAAGGTGCTACTATTTTATCCTCAGAAATACTCTTTTTAATGAAGATAATATTTTCCATTTTCACTGAAAGAAGCATATGCATCACATAAATAATGATAAGACTAAGAACGATTTTTTGTCTAGCTGAAAATAATTGATTTTACCACTTTATCTCCCACATTAAAATTACTTTTTTCATATCTCTTCATATATTTTTTAAAAAATTTTTTTTCCCTGAAGTTGAGTTAGATTTGGTTGCACTTGAAATGTTGAATGTTTTGGAAGTTTCCTTAACTGGGACTCCAGTCCAGGCAAACAGAGGAACTGCTCTGTGCTTGTACACCCATTCCCCCTGTTCAGATGACTTTAGGACCTTTTCTGTATTTCAATAACATATTTTGCTAAAATACTGCCCTGTTGATACGTCATCAGGAGATATTTTACAGAGAAGACATGCCTTACTGTGATGCATGAAATCTCTGTGATGGCCACAGCCTCTTGTGCCGCACAGGAAAAGCTCCAACCCATAGCTGTCGTGATCTTCTGCTCTTTTTATTTGGGTTATCTTTGACTGAAAGCTCTCATATTAGTGTCTGCCACATGGACTTGTTTAACAAGTCCCTGTCCTTTTTTACAAAAAGATCTCTTAATATTTTCAACAACTTTTTTTTGCGTGTTTGAACTTTGAAAAACAAGGACTGTAAAGGCAGGAAATCCTCCTTATTATTTCAGTAGTGTTTGTTTCTGGAAAGGGAAACCCACTTTTTTTCCTTTAACGGATTTAATCTATTGCTGGCAGCTGATTTATTTTTTGAATGTTATATAACATATATTTTTGCTTTGTATATTGGAATCTAGCCTCATCCTTATGCGACACATCTAATAAAAGATTTTGTCACTTTTTACTTTTTTTTTCTGTCAGAATTGGTTCTCTTCCTTTGGATATACATTCTCCAGCGGAAGCCTAAAAGCAATGCATAGTTCTTCCATTGCATCTGTCTTTTGCCAGTTTGGAGACCTAGACATCTAATTTTCAACTTGATTTATAGGCTGTGCAGCTGGTAGTGAATTTATGGGCATTACTGTTTTTAGACAGTGTATTCTTGGATTCATCTTGCAAAGTTCACATTTTCGGAAATAGTGCCCTTTTTCTCCCAAATCCTTCATGTTGCAAAGAAAGTTAACGCTTCCTTCCCAAAGCAAGATCTTTAGGGAGAAATTTGTCTTGTGCTCCCAGTGAAAGTACAAGAGATCAATACTTTGATATGTTGTTTTACTTTTTTTAGATTTCTGCAATTTTCCTCTCAATTCTTATGCCTGAGGAAAAACCTTACGTATGAAAGATCTCTGATGTATTTTTTCCAGAGGTCTATTATTAGTACTGAGTTTTTCTCCCTTAAAATTAGCTTTTTAATTTTTTTCCTCTGATGAAGCCAAAATTTTGTTTGTTTTCCTGATCTATGACCACATTTTTATATACCAATTTGCTAAGAAAATATTGGGCTTAATGCTGTCCATTTGCAATCCTTTCTTTGGTGTATGGAGAGGCTGGAGTTGATGTTTTCCTCTCTCCAATGCTGGAGTGTCTGACACAAATATGTCAGTAGATTAGTGGATATTTCACTATCAGTTAAGGAAGAGTATCTCTCTTATCTCTCTATTTTTTTCTTTTCCTTTGTTTCCCCCAGAAACAGCAAGTTATTGCTTCCAAAACTTCAGAACACAAATCAGCCAAACAAAATTTTCTTTCAATATAAATTCTCTAGATAAATCCCAGTAGAACTGGAGCAAATTAAGGAATTTGCTAATTAGCTGTTAATGAGTGATAAATGTTCTCTGCCAGCATATATATAATCTGCTTTGATAGTTTAGGGAGCTCACAGGAACAAGTTGTTCAAACTAAATGATGTCACTGCTGAATAGTATTTTTAATGCAGCTAAGCTTTTTGAACATTTTCGGGTAATTATTTTCTTGTAACAATGTCCCTGGGTCTTATGAAGATTAGAATTTTTTTAGAATTGAAAATTTTGAAATATTAAGAAAAAATAAAAAGTAGAGGTGTCTATTAGGAATGTTATGCCCCAAGAATATTTTGGTTTTTCATTTGAAATTATTTTATTTCTTGAATTATATGTAAGAAGTAGCAATAATAAAATGTTTTCATTTTCCTGCTAGAAAATTATTTTACCAAATTAAAGTCAGGAAGTTTTTATGGAGAACTATAATTGCAATTATTTTTTTATTTTCATTTTTTCCTCTTTTTCTCTTTGAAATATTGCATAGCATGATCTCTGCATCTCAGTCTGAAATAATTAAGAATTTATCAGGTCTCTCTTCTTTATAATTGAACTGGTAGGAAAATTGCTATTATAATGACCAAGAATTGTGGAAATACAGACAAAGAACAAGCTTGCTTCTCAATTTAAAATAAAATTTGTGCATCTCAGACATATTTGGGAACATTTTCAATACACTGAAACTAAAACAGTTTATGCAAAAAAAGGGATTTCCCTCTGGGGCTTCTAGCACTGTTAATCAGTATTCTGTATACTGGGAAAGGCTGGGTAGATGTGGAAGTCGAAAGTTCCTCTGGTGCTAATGTGCTTCTAATGTACAGGGCAAATTGTTTTTTAAAGTATCTAAATTAAAATGTATGGTATACTTTTATCTGCCTCCTCTTTGTGTGCGGAATTAATAATTTCAAGCAATTTTGCCTGATGTCAAATGGTAACTATTGTAGGGACTGTCGATATTGTGCACTACATCGGTTACAGAAGAACCTGAATTAAACTAAGTACTACAGTCTGTTTTTTTAAAAGCATGGATCAATTCAGGTTGAAACATAAGCACATACACTGAATTAATTCCTGGTTGACCCACCTTTCCACAATCTCCAGTTCTTCCTGCACATGAGAAAAGCCAGTAAGGAAGTTTCACTCACAGACTTTGTGTACACCAGGAACATGTTGATCAACATAGCTAATAATCAGACACCAAATAAAACCTATTTTATCACTGCTGACACTAATTTCCCAGTCCAAGGTTCATATTTTCCCTTTCTCTATAAGTTTTTACAGAAATTTTTCCATCTAACAACATATAAGCTAATAAATGGAAAATTCCTCTGTCTTAGCCTGATGGTTTGCACTGAGCAACGGGGCAGTCAAATAAACAGGCCAAGCACTGGAAAACTGACAGACTTGAAATTCATAAGGGCAAGTTTAAGTGGTCCTCTAAAACCATTTTGAGAGCATCATTAATCATGCTGGGCACTGAGCCAGTATAAGCAACTAGTTACAATCGTATTACTCCTTTTAACAGAAAAGATGAACTTTCCTCCTCTTTCCGCTGCATGGTTCTTTGCACTGAATGTACATCCAGCCTCAGCTAGAAGTATTCCTTAGCAGGTTAGAAAAGGGAGAAAGCAGGAGGCTTACTTCTGTTGTTTCACCCTCCTCTTCATGATCTTTGCTTTGTAATGGTTTTTTTTCATTAGAAATATATCCCTTGCTTCAATTCTAAAACTAATGCCAAGTCTTACTTCTGCTAAGGGATACTTTACACACTATGCAAACAGGCAAAAGAAAAAACTAAGCAAATCTCTGGATTATGCATTCTTCTACCACAGGTTACTGAAAGGACACGCTGCCTCTACCAAAAATAAATTTAGAAGCATTTCTGTGGACAGCTTTCATTGTGTCCTAATGTTCTTTAAAGATCTCAACAAGCAAAACTGCACTGAACACTTACAAAATAAAACTGCCAATAGAAACTTTTTGTGGTGTCTAGTTGTTCCTCCCTTGCTCCCTGTCAAACTTGGGGGGGAGGACAAGCATTTTTTCCACCTATAAATTATTGCATTCACTAATTATGTAATTAGAGAATAATTATGCTAATTAGGTCCTTTGAAGATGAAAAATTCAATTCTTTGATTTTATGGATGTAGCTTTCAAATTTATGGATGTGGATTTAGAGGCCTTCCCTTCTCAAGGATTTGCACATGAAAATAATCAGGAAGGTTATATGCTGTCCTTTACCTGAATGCTTTGTTTGTGCTATTTTCATTCAAAATAAAGATTAACTTTGAAAACTTGTATTTCAGTCTACTGATTTAAATAAATTCGAAGTTAAAATTGGAGTTCCAGGAGGACTAGGTATGTCACCTTTATTGCTCTTGTTTCTGGGTCTTACTCTTACACATTTTTTTATTTAATTCTTAAAATACAGACAAGAAAAAATTGTGTTCAATTCTGGTCTTGATCTCCTCAATTTAATGCAATTTTCATCTAGTTCAAGGTGAAATTTTGCAATGAACATTTAATTAGGTAATGGGGCATCTGTACTAATTTTAACCCATGCAGTAGCAAAATAAGTTTCTTATATGGAGACAAGGAAGTATACCTTCAAGTGAAGATAAATGACCAGATGCCTTGGTTTGTACTTGGAGATGCTTGCCAGCCCATCATAATCCCAGTAAGAAAGCCACTGATGCTCTGTAAGGTATCAATAAGAAAGTCAGCACTACAAGAAGAGCAGAGTATGGGTAATCTTTGTGTCCCCTTAGGTGGTGTAGCACTGGATGGTTCTTCAGCCCCTGTGCAGCACACCGTGCAGACCCCGTCCAGGGAACACACCCTCCCCTCTGGGTCCTTTGAGCTACTCTTAATTTTCTTACATGGAAAGAGCTCTATTCATAATTTCTGCTCTCAGGCAGGAGAGGTGTTTGTGTGGGGCTTGCCACTGCACAGCTGGATGAAAGCAAGATAGTGGGACTGCCGGTATGAAGTAGCAGCTGATGCAGGCTCCTCTATTAAAACCAGGTGGTTCTGTTTGTCCTGCAGCCAAAATCTGTGCAGCACTGGCCTGAGGGCTGTGCTGGTCCTGCGTGTATGTGATCGTTCCTGCCGTGTGCAGTGGTGGAACAGTCAGGGCCGCTACACCACTCCCTAATGATATTTTATTAGGTAAGTTATATTGTGGAATTGAGTATGTATGTGTTGATACCTCTGAATTTCATGAGACTTTTCTTTTTCTGTTTCAGGGATAATAGGAGAAAACAAGTTCCAAATAGGAAACCCCAGGGAAACTGCTTGAATTCCTTATTAAGTCCACAAGCATTGGGTAAATATTGTTGGGTAAATAAACCTAAGTAAGTGTTCTTAAATCATCTATTCAAATACAGGGTCATTTGTAAAGTTAAAGACTGCTAATAAATTGGTATCGCAGAGCTGGTAAAACACATCATATATCACCAGTTCTGGTATAGCTCCTGTGACATGAATGCAATTACATTATTTTACATTTCAAAAGCAAAAGAGAAAGAACAAGTCAGAGGGAACAGCTAAAATGCAAGGAAAAAATGTACTTGTACTTAGAGCTGCTTATTGCATTTTCATTTTTTCCTGGCTTTTAACATTGCAGCAATGGGGGCTCCTTCTTTGCCCTCCAATAGCAAAGCATCAGAAGTAAAATTGTGGTAGTTCATGAAAAACTGTGTACGAACATATAATAGAGAGTTAATGGGATATTTAGTAAATAAGTAGTAGAATGCAAAAGTAGCAGTTCCATGTACATTTCCTATTTCAGAAAGAGTGTGGCTGAACACTGTGAAGGTGCATTTCAATTTGTGAAGTAAATTTCATTAGCTGTTTCTTCTCTAATAAAAACACATACAGTGTATCTGTCTATCTATCTGCACGGTTAGTATTATAATGAGAACCTCTCACCAGGCCTTCTAATACTATGAGGTGCCCTTTAAATTGTATTCTCTGAATTCTCATCAAAATTTGTGTGGGCACAAGTTGTTCTTTATTGTACAGAAATAACTCATATTATGTTCTCTCTCTCCATTATTTCACTCATGCAAAAGCAAGAGGTCAGTGCAGGGCATTAATGCTTTGTTATTTTCCGTACTACTCACTGCAAATAAATTTCATCAACTTGTGATATATTCTGCACAGAGTTCTGTATTGTGCTCCATAAACCAAATGACAAGAACAAGGCCACTCGTAAGTAGTCCAAACATTTCTCTGCATTTGATGTGGAAAGAGTGAATGCTTTTTTTTTTCTTCCCTTTATGCTCTATATAGTACATAAGCAAATAATTATTTTTCCTTTTCATTTCTGAAGTACTCTTAATATATTTGAGTACTGATCAATAAAAAAGAATCTTTTTAAAAGCTCTAAAGCTCTATATACCAAAAATAGAACTGGATGGTTCTTTTATTTTTCTCCCAAAGGAAATTGCTGTATTGTAGTGATGCTACATTACAGTATGAGAAAACATACCCAAATTAAACAGTTGTGCATGCCTTATAGAGATTTTCTTGGGTAGAAGACAGGAGTAATAAACCTTTCATAACTAATGGTAATTATTTTGCTGAATACTTTCTAGCAGGCATGAGGCTAATATGCAGTTGAACAGAGTGGCACTACAAAGAGCAGAATATGTTAAAATGTGGTAGTCTTTTATGCTCATACTTGGCTTTATGGGAAAAAGTACTGATATAATTCAAGATAGAATACAAAATAAAGGAATGAAAAAGGCATAAGCTGAAAATACATTTAGACTTTAAACCTGTACAGTCTGAAGGTTTTGTTCGATTAGACTTGATCTGGATTTCTATATTTGTGTTGAGACAGCTTCAAATACCCATTAATCCAGCCAATTTCAATCATAATATTTAGAGGCCTTCAATGCTAGCAGTGCAGAGATTTACCTCAGCCAGCCTTAAATATGTGAAAGATTATGTTTAAGTCTGTACTTGTCACCTTAGTTGCTTCTGAAGTCAGTGAAAACTAATAGATGCTTTCAGAGAATGCCTCGTGTGGTCTATGGAGACCAGAGAGAAGTGGCTTACACCGTGGTGTCAATCACCCTCTGGCAGCGTCTGTTTCTTTCAGTGGCCTACAGAAGGAACCTGCCAAGACTAGTTGAGATTTAAACCTTGATGTCAAAATGAATGGATCTCTCTCCACATTACCTGTCACTGCTTGAGCACGATGTTGGTGCTTTCTGTGTAGTTCACACTCTATTTAGAAACAGAGCTTGACTTTTTGATAGATACAGAAGGGGAAGGAGATAATGACTCTCCTTAGTTTAATAAACTCCTGCTAACTAAAAATCAATTGCCTCGTGTTAAATTCTGGATTAGCAATGCTGAAAAAGTTAAAGTCATGGTGAACTTAATGAGCTGTAACGAGAAAGATCTGTGTATTCTCTTAACTAATTGCAGAACAACATACAAATGTTTTTTTTTCCCAGAACACCAGAAGTTACATGGGCAGAAGGAAAATGGTAATGTCCTTGAATGACCTTTGTGGTTATTAATGCTGTTCAAGTCACTCTGCCTGAAATTTCCAACACCTTAGTATTATCCAACACCTGTCACAGAAGTGATTTTGGTCTAGCTGTTTTTCAACCTTCTAATGTTTTTGTTTTCTTTGAATTTTAGAATGAGTTGAAGTTGTCTGGGAAAGTTCTCAATTTTTTAGATTTATATGTATAAATTTTCTCAAGTATTTTGTTTTAGAGGCTTTTAAGCAACTGTTTATTTTTCTGGAAGATTTTCAGCTTTCAAATCTACATTCCAGTAGCCAAAACAGAATTTGAATTGAAGATGCAGAGTCTGGTCTTTGAGATTTTTTTAAAGCAAAACTGATATCAACCATTAATATTCTATTTTATAGATTTAATATTATTTCCTTGTTGATGTTCCTACATGCTTGCATGGTACAGCCGAAATAGGTAAATTCATTTAATTTTCACGTTCCCTGTCTTCTAAGGATATACTGTGTTTTGATTTGAAGAAATCCTCATTAGACTTTTGTGGTGTAATTTTGTTTTGGGATCATCTACGGTTTTTGTTCCTTGCTTGCATGTTAGTTGAGCTGTTACTTCCAAGTTATATTTTATTACCCACAATTGCATCTTCTTCACAATGCTGTGGTGGTGTCTAAGTCGTTTTTTTCTTAAAATGAAATGAGTGGTAATAACAGTCAGGAAAGATATGTTCTTGACACCACTTAACATTATGTTAAAACATTAAATTAAAAAGAAAAAAGTAGAAGATGCTTGGTTGTCTTCTCTAATGTACGTTTTAGATCTTCTTGTTCGGAACACTATTTATAATCATTATGATATATAATAACATCATGGAGAAAATATCATGTTAATTGTGAGTTCATTGAATCCATATGCTATAGCTCTCTGAATTATGCTTCAGGTTCCTTGCAAACTGCTCTTGCTTTATATATGTTTTTTATCATAGTAAAAAATGTATTTTTCATGACTTAAATATTTAGTCATATTGCACATAAATTAACATCTTCAGATGTTCTGAGGGACAGATTGAAATTTCTTTCAAGTGTCTAGAAAAACATTGCTTTTCTTGAGACTCCTGAATATTTTGGTGTGACTATGTGAGAAGAATGCTGTTCTATGTGTCAGCCTGATGCTAGCCGCAATTTTGTGAACACTCTACTATTTTTATTTCTGGAAATGTTTGTCCCTTTATATTTACCTATCTTGACAAAAGTCACCCATTGCTGGCCTTAATATTCTTGGATTTTATTTCAGTCTAAATTTGTAAGCAATGCTGAAATTAACCTTTGATCTCAACTTTGTGTCATCTCTTACTGTATAACCTTATACAATTACCATTTTCATGTAATGTGCTTAAAATCTGGCTCAGAGCAATTGCTATTAATTGACGTTTGGTCTATCAGCAATTTTTTCTGCTTTAGAAGTCATAATTAATGCTACTTGCTTTCAGTGCTAATCCTCTGGCCTTCTTGAATATTTTATGACTGTTTTTATTCTTAAATTGCTTTTTGTCTGCTCCTGGCCATTGACATGTGCTTATTACATCATTCACATTCAGCCAATTCTTTTAGCAGCAACATTGTATTGTTGCAGTTACAGTTGCTGTTCCAAAAATTGACTTTCACAGTTTGTTACACCTTAATAAAGAGCTTTTTAGAGCCCTGGCATTCCAATCAGCACTGCTTGCCAAGAAGAGTAAATTGCTTGCTATGAATTATTTTTAAGGAGTATCTTGTTATATTTCTGTAACTTCCTTTTAACTTTTTTATTCATATGGGCTGTAGTGCAACTCCGCTTCAGAGAATCTCCACCGTTGACCTGCTGGCCCTGTTGCTTTTGACGCCCAGGATATGGTTGGCTTTGTGGGCTGTCGACTCGAGGCTAGCTAGAGGATATCACTTGCTCTTCCCTTACCAACAAATGCTGTAACTCCATTGTAAAAGGACAATAGATTTGTCAGACATAATTTGCTCATAGCGAAGTTGTGTTGGCTGTCACCAATTCACCTTATTCTCCATGTGCCTCTGAATAGTTTCCAGGAGGATCTGCTCCATGACCTTGCTGGGAACCATGGTGAGACTGACTGGCCTGTAATTCCCTGGGTTTTTTGTTTTCTTCCCTTTCAAAAATGGGAGTTACCTTTCCCCTTTTCTGGAAAGTGGGAACTTTGCCAAACTGCCCTGACTTCTCAAATGTGATTGAAAGTGGCTTGGCAGCTTCCTCTGCCAGTTACCTCAAGACCTGTAGATGCATCTCATCATGTGCCATGAACATGTGTACCTTCAGGTTCCTTAGATGTTCTCAGACCTGATCTTCTACAGCAGGTGATTCTTGACCCTGCCAGCGCCTGCCTTTGCCTTCTGCAACCTGGGCAGTGTGGCTAGAACACTTGCTGGTGGATACTAGAGCAAAAAATTCACTGAGTACCTCAGCCTTCTTCATGTTCTTTGTAACCAGGTCTCCCATTTCCTTCTGGAGAGGGCTCACATTTTCCCTTTGATTTCATGTATCACCAGTGTATATAATATATAACATTTTGTTACGTATGTGAAATATAAAAGATAGATCACATTTTGTACAACTTTAATATCCCACTTTGCCTGCTGGATCTGTATGCTAAGCACAGTAACCTGAAACACGCCTCTCTTTAACATATGAACTATTTGAATTTATAGAATAAGATGCATGTGCCTGCAAGCTCATGTATCTGTCACTTGATCCAACAAAAAGCTCGCACTCCTTCCAGTAACAATCCTGCTTCTTTAATTCCTCACATCGCATTGGGAACCTCAAATAATCAGGTCCTGATTTGAGCTGCAAGAAAAAGGGGCCTAGA
Organism: Callaeas wilsoni; assembly: GCA_013398955.1. Taxonomy (NCBI): domain Eukaryota; kingdom Metazoa; phylum Chordata; class Aves; order Passeriformes; family Callaeidae; genus Callaeas; species Callaeas wilsoni. Next base: position 33,212 of record VWPU01018070.1, on the reverse strand, counting down.
ATGGAAGTGTGCATCTTAAATTCATCAACTTTGATTTACTAGTTTGTCATAGTATTTGAATGGGAGCAAAATCATACCCTGTCAGTTTGAGAATAATGTAAAATGTGAGTTCGATAAAGGCTTTTTCCTGTTGGTCACCAGCATTTATGGAAACCCCATTTCACAAGTATTTTCCATTTTACTTGTTCCTGTTTCATATTAGACAACCCAAATGGTGAAACAAAAATTAAAATGTCAACATTTCACAAGATTGAGTCCTTATAAGATACATAGGTTTATATTTTGTGGTGCTAAAATTTTCATACTAGCTAGGTAGTTTTATTGCTCTGTTCTTGTTGACAAATGAATCAATAAGGAGAGCACTTATAAAAGCCCTTCAAAGTAAGTAAGATCATAAAATGGTGGATAGCTAGTTTTGTCATTTTATTTATTTCATTATAAACTTTTAATGGTTTCTGTTAGTTTAAGTTATTTTGAAAAATACCCATTGCATTCATCTTCTTGTTTGTTATTTTAGGTTAATGATCTGATTGTGTGGAGAATGGAAATAAGCATTACCTCTTTAACAATTTTTTAAGAAGAAATATGACTCAAAAAGACTAAGCATGTAGCATTTGAACACAAAGAAAAAGAGATGAAAGTAGACAAGCTTGTGGGGAAGAGAGTGCTCCATCTATTTTATAATAAATTATAGCCTTCCTGAAAAACTTTGCTATCTGCAGCAGTTAGATGGGTTAATCACTTCTAATCTAGGGGCATCTACTGACATGATTAATTTAACTGTGTGCTAGCAGTGCTAGAAAAGACACCATGAATAAGTGTATACATTCTGAGTGGTGTTGACTTAGGATGTTTACTGTTTTAATCCATTTGTGGTTTGTTTTCCTAATCTCTTTTGCATCCTATTAAGTACTCTAATTACTTGCTGAAGTAGCTAGCTGAACTTTATTTCAAGGAATCTAACATATGCAGTATCTAATGTGTGTAACTGTCTTGAAGACCTAATTGTCTAGAGAATTACCTAGAGATGTACAAGTGGATTGTATTTAAATTTGGGAAGACTAATAATCTGTGTGCATTCCAAACAAATGTTCTTACGAAAAGGTAGGACAGTGTGGAATGAGGAACCATAACTTGATGTGTTGCAAATGTGCTGCTTCTAGGTAGGCTTCTCAAATCTACCCGTGCTGGAGGAGTGTTGAAAAGATTCTCTGTACTGTGTCTTGGGTTTCTAATTGAGTCATACTGGATGTCAAGAAGACAAGTCTGAGGTTACAGTGCAGTCCTCATGACAAGACAAGTTAGAAAGCCAGCTCTCATCAGAGATCCGTGAAGAGATACAAGGTCCTCATCAGGGACAGGGTTTGAAAGCTTTGTTTAAGTACTGACTGACCTGAATCCTTTTTTCTGTTCAGCAGACTCTGATTGCCTTGAAGAAACAAATTTTAACAAGTAAATTGCCAAGACACAGGAAAGTAGTCTCCAATAGTCAGGTTTCTTGGATGGAATTCTAATTGCCACTAATAAAAATATAGATTTAGCTTACATAATTGGTTCTTTAAGAGAAAAATATTAATTGTAGGTGAAGTGGGAATAATCCATGCAAAATCCCCACCTAACTAGTATTTGTAATTAAAGAACCCTACTATTCACTGCCAACAACTGAACATCAAGCCTCTTTGATCTGCAGAAAATAAGCCTTCAAAATCTTTTTTCTTTCAAAAATGTCTTCTTCCTCAAAGGCAGATAAGCCTTAGATATCTCTGAGCATAGCCTACAGACAGAATGGGTCCCTAAAGCTTGTCTTGCCGTGAATATACTGACTGCTGTATGGTTGAAGAGACGGTTCTATGACATTTAACTTTATAATATTCAGAGACAAGAGTGAGGATTGTCAATATTGCTACGGTCTAATTTGGCCCTGATTAATGTAAATATCCTGAGATGGAAAAAATCAGCAAAATCATTGAAATCACTGTTCAGTATCTGATCTTCCTCCTTTGAATTTTACCATTAGGCTACAACCTAATTATTTTGTGGTTTGTGTCCTAGTGGATGGAATGACTTCATGGTACGTTGCCTGGACCTAATGTTATTCATACAGTAGTCCAGATTCAGTCTGTTATTTCGATTAAGTTAGCAAAATCTGTAAAGAGCAAATCATTGTTCTCAGTCTGCAGTCATGTTCCACTAAGGTTAAGGGAATCAGAACCCATGCAAAGATTACTACCAAGATATTTACTCTCGCAATGAAAATACCTGCAGTGCACAGAGGCACAACAAAGCAGAAATAGAACTGACTTTTTATTAGTGTTGTCAAGGGTAACTTTTCAAAACACTCACAGCAGGAGCCTAAATGATCATGATTGCGTTATAGGGGAATACAAATATTATGGTCCAATTCCCTACAACACAAAGATAGTCTTTATAGAATGAATCACTTTCTTTTTTCCCTTTTAAAACTCTTTCTACCCTTTTCCCTAGCAGCATGCCAGCTTCTGAACTTCTTTTCAGAAAATATTTATTTCCTGCCTTTCCAATACTAATCAGAAAAAGTAGTTTACCCTACATCAGGCCTGGTTAGCATTATTTTCCTATGTTTAATTAGATAACAATCACTTTTTTTCCAAATATTATAGCCTTCAAACATCCTTTAAACTGTGGTTTAGATATTCCTTTAGGGTCAGGGTCAGTTCTAATGGCATAAACATTAGATTAGCCAAATATCTTTGCCACGTACTTTAGATTTACATGTTCCAGGAAGACTGCCAGTGTGTGCCAGACCTGTTAGCAAGCATGTGTTTCCTTGTATTTGAAGTAAATATGCTTTTTGACTGACTTATAAACGATTTTTTTCAATAATCTGAATATATTCACTATTCTAAGATTATATAGATTTGTAACCATAGTCCTACTTCTTGATTCTTGCATGTGTAGTATGATGAATAAAATCCATGAAGAAACTATAAAAGTCAAACTGACAGCCTTCTGGATAGGACTGATCTTTTGAACCTCTCTTTCCTCCTTTAGAAAAGGAGAGTAGTAATAGTTAAAGAGGCAATATTCCCAGAAATGTTGCAAACTGTTTCCACCTGCTTTACATCCCTCTCTTTTTTTAAGATCCAATTTACTTAAATTGGATCAAAACTGGTATTCTTTAAAAAAAAAAAATCGGGAATATGATTAGCAAATGTGTTGTTTTTCTAAGTGGTTGGTTTTTTTAATCTCAGGAAAATAATGAGTTTACATGATGCAGAGAAATTTCTGGAAAACAGATGTGGGGCCTAGAGAGGTAATCCAGGGAAAAAAATGGTGGGTGTAAACAGCTGACTCAAGGTCATGCTTGTGTTGCCTGTTGAGGTGTAAGACAGGTCTTCTGTCCCTAAATCTGATTTCTGTTGTTTTGGAAGCCTGTTTCCACATTCTGAGATGGAGCAGAACTTATACTATGGATAAATTGCACTTGTGGTTTTGTTTGGGCTTGAGAACTGAGATCCCTTGTGAATAATAATTGATTGCACATAGATGTGTGAGTGCATGGCCTCATCATTATAATTTCAGTGAACTGTGTGCAACCTTGTTACGTAGGCGAGAGTGATTTATTTTAAAATGATTGCTGAAATTATTTTATAGAATTTGGATAAACACAATCCATCTTGTGCTCTACCACAAAATTCTCCATCCCCTTTCAATTAGCATTCCAAATAGTTTTTGAAGCATAACACTTTTCAATATATACATATAAAACCTGTGTTTTAATAACATTGTGTTTATCAATGCTGTAAATATTCTGAAATTTTTGGGGTTTTAATCAGGATAGTGTATATTAAGTCGAATACTTTTAAAATGTCTATTATGTTCTATAAAACCACATTTATGAATCACCCTTGTAATTACACCTATGAATGAAATCAGTTTTGCTTTATGTGTTCTGTCTTCCAGGAAATCTTGCTGATTGACATCAGAGACATCTTTGATTTTCAGCTGGATTCTAAATCTGGCTTCCATAAAGTTGCTGGGCTTGGAAGAAGATCTTGTCTTTTGCTATTTAGGTTATACTGTTCACCTTCTTCAATTAGCAGTTTCTTTGTTAACATCTGAGATTTTTGTTTTTAAACATGCCAAGAATTTATTGGTTTAATAAAATACAATGTTTTCAGTACTTTCCAGACATCTACTTGAACAACTATGATGAATATTAAGACAAATAACAGAAAAACACTGATTTAAAAGTGACTATTCTCTTGGGTTGAATCTGAATGTTCTTTTTGTGTTATTATTTACTATTTTATTATCTTCATGAAGACTCATACAGTGGTTTGGGTTGAAACGGACGTTTAAAGATCATCTAGTTCAAACCCTCTCCCACCATGGACAGGGACATTTTTCACTAAGTGAGAATGTTCAGAGCCCCATCCAACCTGGCCTTGAACACTTCCAGGGATGGGGCACCCACAAATTGTCTGGGCAACCTGTCCCAGTGCCTCACAGTGCCTAATGAATCTTTAGGTCCAATTTAAACTATCCTCTTTCAGTTAAAACCACTGCCTTCAGTGACAATATCTTGTCGCTTCTGGTCTTGGTGAAAAATCTCCTTCCAACTGTCTTGTAGCCCCTTTATGTACTGAAAGGCCACAGTAACATCTCCCTGGAGCCTTGTCTTCTCCAGGATGACAAAAACAACTCTCGGAGCCTGTCTTCATAGGAGAGGTGCCCCAGCTCTCTGATCATCTCCGTGTCTCTTCTCTGTACACTCTCCAATAGGTCCATGACCTTCTTATATTGGGGGGCCAAGAGCACCACTCAGATGGGGTCTTACAAGGGCAGACTAGTGCAGCAGAATTACCTCCCTTGACCTGCTGGTCACGTTTCTTTTGGTGCAGCCCGGGATGGGGTTGGTTGAATTTCTGTACTGTAGGTACAGATTGCTGGCTTATGTCCAATTTTTCATCCACCAAAAGCCTCCAGTCCTTCTTTGTAGAGCTGCTCTCAATCCATTTATTCTCCAGACAGTGTTGATATTGGGGATTGCCCCCACCCATGGACAGGACCTCACACTCAGCCTTGCTGCACTTCACGAGCTTCACACACACCCACCTCTCAAGTCTGTCAAGGTCCCTCTGGATGACATCCCTTCCCTCCAGCATATTGACCACATCACACAAACTTGCTGAGAGTGCAGTCAAATGTAATAAAGGGTATATTCTATAATTAGAATTTCCCATTATAAAAACACTTAAAAAAATTTCTCTTCCCACAAACCGTATCTTTATGTTTCTTTTTTTTTAATATGTGTTTTAATTTGCCGCTATTCATGTTTTCATAATTGGGCAGACTTTGTGAAGCATCTTCAGAAAAACAATAGTTATCTATTTTTCTCAAAGCATTATGGACTGTTATTTTAAACCTGTTCAGTAAATGTTTTAGCTTCTTAAGTTTAATCCATTTATCAGACATATTACAATGGCCAACATTGTTTCCTTGTCGGACTTTATGCAAATCAAGTCTAAAGTATAAAATTAAAGTTGCATGAAACCTTGATTTTATTTCTGATCAATCACTCAAGCTAATTACAGTTCTATTATTATATAAGGCCTGCCATTTTCTAGGCTAGAGGAAATGTGTGATTTTTGAATCTATAAATTCAAGTCTGAATGAATGGTACTCTTCATCAGAAAGTAAATAACTGTGAAGTATAAATGTTCATTATCTGGTTTGATTTTACGTAGCTTGAAAACATGCCATGTCCTCTTCTTCCTCAAGACTGAGTGATTTGCGCCAGCATTATGTGATGGCATTATTCAGCAGACTAAACGTAACGTCAAAGTGTTAGGGAAATACGAACCACCCCTAAAATACTAGAATAAAAAGATAAGTTTTATCTTGGATTTACTTTTACCTCATCTGAATGATTTTATTTTACTTTATAATGAGCTTTATTCTGCTCTTATTTTTCAAATAAATAGTAGAATAAGGTGGCTGTTATCACAATAAAAATGCAAACTTGAGAGTGTGATAAGAAATGTATGCTAATTATTTTGCTACAGTAACAGAAGCCTGAATTTTAGGATTCATTATTTTTCAAGGTTTTTATGTGATACCATGATTTAACGACAAGTTTTGGTTAAATAGCTCCATTGATTTAATAAATATGAAGTAAGACCTGTAACAAGTTGACATCTTTTATACTTAGCTGACATTTTGTGTTTGGAGATGAAAGATAGAACTTTTTAAGTCTCCAAAGATAAATGGCAGAGAAAGAGAATAAGAAACTGTAATAATTTCTTTTGCTTTACTCTTAATCTGACAAGTAACACCTCCTGACAGCTTCCTCAAGGATGTACTTGAAGCAAGGAAAGTTAACGTTATATCAGGTGCTGTACATAAAAAAACCCATTGGCCAAATCCCTTTTAGCTTTATAGCACGTAAAGGAAGCAAACCAATTTTAATTGCATTAATTACCATGTCTCTATTCTTACTATATTTTTTGTGTCTAATGGATTGTCATATTTATCACTTCATTAAAAGGATGAGATCATTGCATAAAATAGAAAAGGAACCTTAATGATTGATTCAGACATTCAGTGCTGAACAGGCTTCTGCTAGATACAAGATGTTATAGTTTTTGCTTAAATCTATCTCTGGTAGCTGAGGAGTATGCCCAGTCAACATTTTCTAGCCTTTACTGAGTTAGAACAGAATTAAGATACACTCCTCAGTTTTCCTGACATCCTGCTTTTTGTTGGGCATCACAGCAGAAGATATTTATTATGGAAAACTTTTGGAAAGAATGGTATTGCTTTTCTACAAAGTGAGGATGCAGTGTGTCTTCAGAGAGCGTGACTACTCTGTTAGAGGGGCCTTATGATGGGAGCAGCCCAGTGCCCTACACAGACCTCAGTCCTGTGGCACAGGCAGTCTGTCTGCAGCCCTATTTGCTCTTGGAAGCTCGGTAAAATGCCATAGCCTTGTCTTTCTGCCCAGCAGCCCAGTCCGCTTCTTTGTATGACTGGACTTTCCGGATGAATCCCAGACCACATTTACTCTCGATCATGTCTGAAGTGCACTGCATTGGTGAGGAAACCTCTTATCGCTGCATGGCCCTGCTCGTGTCCTGTGTGGGACCGTGCACTGGTCACTGAGAGAACAGCTCCGACCCTTGGCGCTCCTTCAGGGAGCAACCCTGCTATTGCTTCCCCTCGCCACCACCATGGACCCAACCCCTCCCTGGGGGACTGACGTCTGACACTATGCCATGGTGTTTTTGCCAATCAGCACTTTTAACGGAGCTCTGGTAGTCTACAGCATAGAGCAAAGTCATAAGGAACAAAAAGAAAATTGATGTTCCATGGAAAGAAAGTGTTCTTCGTAGCTGAGATTCAAAACAGAGCAGGAATTGGTGGTTATCTTTGATATTCGATTATTGATTTTTTGATTTCTACAGAATTGATTTATTCTATCCTTATATAGCAGGTACAGAAGTGTCCAAAATATAAGGACTGAAAGCTCATTGCTCGATGTCACCTCAAATTAAAGTCAGACGGAAAGACTACTGGATTTGTTGAAGTTGTGTTTTATCTGCTGGGCCACTTTTGTTCTGTTGGGAATGCATTGGAAAAATAGTACAACAATAGTGTAAGAAAAAAGAAAATTAAGCTTTTCTGCTAAAGTGCTGCTTTAAAAGCATTTGAAATTCACTAGTGACAGAATCAGGTTTAAAAGCATCAGTTTCTGTTTTACCTGCAGTACTTGCACAATCACTGCTTGTCTGCCTGGATAATAAAAGAAGTGTTAATTGTACCAATTAAGAAATGAGAATGTGAGTTATTGCTCTTTGTTACTTTCCAGGTTAGAGCAGATGCAATAGGAAAATACATATCTAACAATCTAAAGACAGTTTACTCTGAAATAGTTCTTTGCACTTTAGGCATTTAATTAAAAGCTTTAAAGTTTAATTAAAAAGTTAAATCTTTTGTCTATTTCTGTGGAAAAACAAAACCAACAAAAACCACAGTGCTTATGTGTTTGGATCAATTATATAATATAAAACACTGTGAGATAAGTACTATTTTCTGGTCTGAAGTTATAGCATTTTTCATGCCTAACAGCATAACACATAAAAATGTATTCATGGTACTAGAAACAAATAGATATATTGTTCTATTAAGCACAGTGTGCGAATAAGTTTTAATCTAAAAAGATACTTTTTATTTTTTTTTTTTTATGATGGTACAAAGGCAAAAAAGCCTTTTTTAACATAGAGAAAATTATGAATAGTAAAAGCTAAGTCTTTTCTATTATACTTTAAACTTTCAAAACAACAACCTGTTGCATTTATATACTAGTAATAAGCACTCAGACAAACATCAGAGAAGAATACTGAAGAATGAGTAATCAGTGGGAATTTTTTAATCAGCATATGAGGTCACATTCTAAAAGTATTAATTAGTAGGATTTAAAATTCAGAAAGATGTGATTTAATCTCATAACTTAAACCTACAATTTCCAAAGGGCTGACAAACAGAGTAACAGACTTGTGAATAACTCAGAAATTCAGAAATGCTCAGAAAAAATACAGTTGGGAGTAGAAGTAAATAAACTATGGCTAGAAGTAACTACATGCCTACTCAACGTTCTCCTTTGAAAATAAGAGAAGCTGCTTGGTATTATTAAAAATAATTCTGTTCTTTAGTCATAATAAAAAGAACAAAGGTCTTAGAAATTTTCTTTTTTCTTGTCAGTGGGGAAATGTTCAATTTTATAGACATCTGTTCTCTGGAGTTCTCTCTCAAGTGACGCCAAATTGTAAGTTAACTATGTCAATCTACTCAGATGAGCACTCTGTGAGACAATTCTTCTCAAGATGGGGCCAGTCCAAATTGTAGATACACACTGGAATAGATCCATGCACACTTGCATGGTGCACTCCATGCAAATCATGCAGATTCACTGAGCTGCCTTAGGAAAAGACAAGTTCAGCCAACTGAAAAATTTTATCCCACATACAGTTATCCCCAATTCCAAGTATACCTCCTGTCTTCTGTTTCAAAAGGGATGTGGAGAAACTGCAGAGGTCCAGCCAACAGCTATTGAGATGACTTGGGCCTAGAGCATCACCTGTGAAAAGATGTTGCAGGGTCTGTGCTTCTTTACAGTGGTGAAAAAGAGGCTCAAAAGTAATCTAATATCTGCCTACAACTATTGGGAATATAGCTACAACGCTGACAAACTTTGCTTGGTAATGCCAGATGATGTTGCAAACTAAACCAACCGTATATGAATTCTTGTTTATGATGTTCATAATATGGGAAAAAAAAATCTCTAGGAGATCGATGGAACAGTGGAACAGGTTGCAGCTCAGTGATGCCACCTGGTCATGGAGATTGGACTCTTAACCTGAGCAGTGTAGATAAAACTACTGATAAAGAGCCTAGTCATTGAAACAGTGTGTGTACTAGGGACCATTCCTGCGAGGCATCATGGGCATGACTGACCCAGGTGTAGCCCCTTCTACTCTGTGTAATCCTCAATCCCTTCAGGCTGTATGCTCCTAGACTTGGCTGCCCTCATGACATACTCCATTTTCATCAGTACGTATATCACTGGTACCTTATAAAAGCATTAATTTGATCTCTTGGCACACAGCCTTCACATAATTTCAGACACTTCGAATTGACATGGTCCCACCCAGTCCTGCACCATATAAATGTAATCTGGTCGCAGGAACTCCACAAAGGGCTCAGAGGGGACCTGGAGGCTAAGGTGATATAGTCGGACTGTGCCACGGCAAGGTCAGAGATCAGTCCCTGACAGTCTTTTACATCTGCTTTTTGCTATTTTCCCATGGAGGGAAGGGCTATTTCCCTTTTCTACATGATATTAGAAAGTACTTCATCCTATTCTTGTGCTACTTGAATTACTTGTTTTCTGACTGCGCAGCTGTAGTACTTTAGGACTACTTGAACAAAAACTCATAGCTACAAACAGACAGCTGTTCCTTGAGCATCTTAAACTCAGTCTAATGTATTATTTAATGTATTTAATAGATGAGTAATGTGATGAAATTCTGAAAGTAGGGCCTTCTCCATTGACTGTGCCCAATATCTCTATTTATAAAATAGAGTAATACCTTTTACCTTCTTCAAATGGCATGATGAAAATGTAGATTTATTAACAAAAAACTCTGTTATTAAGAACTGTAGAAGCATTTGAAAATAATTTTTTTCCCACAAGGCTTTGATTATCTATAGTACTATGTCAAGGCAGTATAAATACACACATTATTTATGAAAAATTCATTAAGTAATCATAGAGTTGGGAGAAAAAACGTTTTGTATGGAAGTCTGTGCCAAAATAATGCATGTACATAAGTGGCCTGAATTAGGACTGCTAAAAACAACATTAATGATGTCATATCCTAATTTTAAAATATAGATTTTTAACCACTTTAACATTTAGAAATGTAGTTTTGAGAACATAAAAAATATGTGCCTTCTACCTTTGTTGGAGAGCAGTACGGGTACTTTTCCATAGTATTTTTATTTGTTTTGTATTGCTCAGGCTCAGTGTAGAGGAAACGTAATATAAATTGCATTGAGAGTGCATACCTCAACTCATGAAACTTATTAGACTGTACTTCAAAAGAATGATAGTCCTATACTAGTGGAAATAAAGGCTGGAGTAATCAGTACTGATGATGACTTTTATATGCAAAAGAATAGAATCTACTCAGATATTGTTGACTATGAAATGCCATGAATAGACTGTGAAATGTAGGTGCTGTGACAATAGTTCCCTTATCTGAAGGTAGTTGTAAAAATCTGAAACAAGTATTACTGTGTTTGAGCTATAAGAATGGGATGGGATTTATAGAGCAGTTCAAGAGTGCATACATTTTATAGATGTTAGAAACATGTATGAGGTAAAAATGAATCACCTGTTTAATTTTATCTACTGTCAACCTTAAGATTAAAATTTTATTTTAAAATATTAATCTTCCCTGTAAATCTGAGACTAAATGACTGAAGTTATTTTTCTATATATATCTAATTGTACTTTCTCTGCCTTTTTTAAGCTGGTAAACTATACTTATGAACCTTTGTTGCATTATTCACTAGGAAGGCCTTGATTATGCATCAGAATTTCATAACTAAACATCCATGATATACACTGTACTCAAATGTGAGATGACATTATTAAGTCTCAAATCTCTAAAAATATATGTAAATCACAATAAAAAGATTTTCTTAGTTAGAAATAACTTAACATTGAGGCAGACTTTGATTGTGTTGTATTACATAGTTCAAAAATTATTTTGCATAAAGAGTGCTCAAGGAAGAGCTGATAATGAAAACAATGGTGGGGATATCAGTATACAAGTTATCTTTCTAGGAGTTAAATTTAAGAGAATGTTTCTCAGGCCTAAAAATAGCCCGAGCTAAAGTGTTTGGACACAATCATGTGGTATCTTCTATGGGATTAACACTTTCTTTGAAAGCATGGTAGTTCACAGACTGTGGTATAGACAAATTTAGTCTAGGGAAGTTTCTGTTAGATAATAGCTTGATAAAAAATGACCACATCTGAGTGGCTGTGTAGGAAAGAGGCTGCCAGTTTTCCTATTCCATATGACAGTTTATTGACTGGTCTGGCTATATGCTGAGTGCTGAGGGAGTGGGGGGAAAAGCTTGGTGTCCGATAAGCACCTCACTGAACTTCTGGCTAATTCATCAGATGTAGCAGTTTCTTTACTGTCACCATCTGTGTGAAATCTCTGGTGTTTCATCCTCTCTGGTGATCTGATATCCTTATGTTCAGACAACAGTATGAACATATTTCTCCTGCTTCTCCTCCAAACACAGACGCCTTGAACTGGTGCACTGTCTTGAGGTGATTCTATGACCATACTGTATTCCCCATTGCCTGCTTGGTCTCTAGAGTACTTTTAAGTTGCAAAGGGGGGAGAGAGAAGCCGAGTGAAAGCTTCAAAGCGGCCAGCTTGACCTTGCTGTTAGAATGTTTACATTTTTCCGCCAGTCAGAAGGGCAAAGAGAAAAGTTTGCTCTCTAGCTTCTTCTGCTTTCAGTGGAGAAGGGACTGTGATCTGCCTCAGCGACTTCTGGTCCTTTTTGGACTGTTTTTGACTTGCTTTTCATCCGAGACCAGCTACCATCTCCGGGACCTGCTCAGCGGGACCCTCCAACGGGGATCGTTGGACCCTGCCTGGCCCAGCCTGGCCCAGCGTAGGACTGCAGGTTTTACCTACAGAAAGAACTCTAAAATCCACCAGCCTCCTGTAGGGGACAGGAGGGGCTTTCAATATCCTTTTCTGCCACGTGCCTGCGGGGGACTCTGTTTGTTAAATAAAGTTTTCTTTCACTTTCAGTCAAGAAATTATTTTCCCAAACCCGTAGGAGAGGGGCTGGGGGGGCCTGCTTGCCTGGCAGGCAAGCGTCGGGGAGAGAGAGCTGCGCCTCTCGGGTTGTTTTCTCCTGGATTTGTGTCCAAACCGGCACATGCACTGAAAGAAGTCAGAAATATTTTGATATTGGCACTTTAAGTTATTTATTTCAGGGTTGGCCCTAGAATAGTCTACCTACTATTCAATAATATATTGATTGCTCCAAAGTTAAAATGTGCTCACTGAAGTTTAATCATGGAATTCAAGATCAGCTTCATAATGACTGTTCCTTTATTTGATGTAAATGGCAAGCAGTTAATGTAAAACTGCTGTACTAGTGCAGTCATACTGGGGGGTTACGTGCTTGGTAGCCCAGACTAAAACACTTCAAATCCAAGACATATATAATCTGTTTATAATTTTTCTCTTCATTATTATCTTCTGTCACATCTTTACTGCTTGCCTTTGGGAAATGCTTACTTTACCTGTATGCTAACTACCTTCAAATTCCAAAATTACCTGTAATTTTAATTGTCATAAATTCTGATGAACTCACAACTGGATGTTTCCATGTCTGCAGTGTTACAGGTGTCCTGTGTGGGCCTTCATTAGCCCTTTGATGGTAAAGGAAGTTCTGCTTGGTGGCCTGTTGTTTCTCTGCTGATCAAATTACTCAGGTATATCATTGTTTCCACTGCTAAATTGCTGCAGTTGAGCTGCTTTCCTAGAATTTCCTAGGAATGCTGCTGCCGTTGCCTGCACCTGGGCCTTAGGCTTTTCGCAGATGAAAGCAGTAAATGTTGAACTTGGTCTAGAAGTAGACAGGAAATAGAGAGGAAGACCTAAGGCAGACTGGATTACCTCCTACTGGTTTTCAGAAAAACCTTTAAATCCTGTGCATTATCACTGAAGCCGTTCTCAGTAGACTGAATTGCCCCATGGGGGTGAAGCTATTAAAATTTTAATTTAGAAAAGTACTTAAATTAGAATGAAAGCCATACAAATGCTCCTTTTCTAATCAAATTCAATATTTTAAATAACTATTAGCATAAAGTATAGTAACATATCTTCCTATTAAAGCAGGAATAAGAAATAACTTCCTTTTGGAAAGACAAGCTCCTGAGTTTAAATGCATTTTGTGAATTGCTTTTTGTTCTTGTTGGTATTTGCTTTTTTTCTTCATTGTGACTCACAGTTAGAATAAATATATGTTTTGCATGCTGTGTTCTTGATTGCACACTCAGTTTTCTGAAAATAGGTGGTACAATAGGATAATAATGGTAATGTACCTACAGTCATGCACATTCTGTGTAGGGGCAATTAACTATCTACACAGATGGGCTGTTGAATTGCTGTTCTACATGACTGCTGTATAATCTTATAAGCTAACATAGCCTTAGCTCAGGTTAACAGCCACAAAGCAATCTTCTTAGCCATTGGGTCTTAGCAATGTTTGGGCATGAGCAAACAGTAAAATGGATTGTGTTATTAAGGGCTGGAACAGCATGAAAGAAAAAATACAGTGAATTTCTGAGAATTATATGACAGATTGTGTGAAGTTCTTTAGTGTGTCCAACACTTAGGATGTCTCCACAAGGTCCCGAAGGTAGACAAAGGACAGCAGCATGGATAAGAGCAGAGAAACATGCCTTTCTCCTTCCTTATATCAGTGTTCTCAGTAACTGGCCATGCCTTTGTCCTTGCTTATTTTAGTGTTCCCAGTAACTGGCATATCTCTAATATTTCACAGGATGAAATAGATGATTAAATTACATGAATTGAAGAGAGTGATCTCAGTGCTAATAATACCAAGGTCGTAGGTTTGATTCCCATATGGACCGTTCACTTAAGAGTTGGACCCAATGATCCTTGTGGATCCCTTCCAACTCAGAATATTCTGTAATCTTGGCTTCAAACAGGCATTCAAATAAAGAAATGTTGTCATTTGTGTATGGTTCTTGCCTTTGTCATAGAATCATAGAATGGTTTGCGTTGAAAGGGACCTTCAAGTTCCTACCCTCCTGCCATGGGCAGGGATGCCACTGACTAGATCAGTTTGCTCAGGACCCCATCCAACCTGGCCTTGAACACTTGCAAGATAACAGGATCTGCAAAATTTGGGTGTTCTTATCTTTTGTGCTAGTGACACTATTTTCAAAACCAGCAATACTTGCTTTTCATTTATTACCAGCACAGAAATTTCTCTTATAACCCACATTTTTTGGAGGGGAATACAGCTACAATGGTTTTATGGTCAAATTGAATGGTGAGTGAGGAAAGACATAACTTAAGTTACTAAGAAATAGTAATAGAAAATAGAAAGATAGGAATCTGGGTTAAAAAAAAAGAAAAGAAATGAGACACTGACAGCAAAGTTGGATAGTAAACGAGACATCTGGAAATGGAAAATACCTATCAATATGATATCACTTCATTCCAGATATATTATTCTGAACACCTAATCTAATATCTTCTTCAGTATAATTTTAAACATAAAATTATGCTTCCATCTTTCACTGAAAATATTTGTAGAGTATTACCTAAACATAGGGGTCATTTTTGCCATTTAATAATCTGCATGATGTTTACAAACAATTTTGTAACAGCGTTCATAGCGGGAGGATTTCTTGTTTGCAATCATCTTGTAGTAATTCTTCTCACAGCACCTCCATCTTTATGTCAACATGAAGACAAAGGCAAAAGAAAAAGATATCTCTGAAAGCTGCTGTGGAATAACTATGGTTGACTAAGTTAGATACTCTGAATTGAGCTCTACTTTGTATATGTCTGCCTGTTCCTCATCTGTAAAATGAAGTAACAGTATTGTCCAAGCTTATAAATTGAACACTGATACATGAAAGTCAGGTACATACTCAGATGTAGCAATAATGTGTGTCAGATAAATGGGTAGGCTCTGATTATATGGGCATGTGCACTTATAGAATCAGAAGATGCGCAGTATGTTAGTGACTTTGATGGGATGTGCCTGGGTGCACGGCTGCCTTTGGACATCAGCTCTGAACCCATCATAGTGACAGTTTCGTGACAGAATTCAGGCACTGAAATACTCCAAGGAAGAAAAAAGCTGCTTTGGATGATCTCTGTAGATAGTCAGCCATTGCAGGACTTTTTCCTTTTTTACAGTGAAAGATACTAAATATATTAAAAAATTAATTTAGGCATTTTAAAACACTGTAACTTTTCTATTATTTTAATTTCAGTTCATTGTAAAATTTAACTAGTAATTCATTAACGATTTCATTTTATATAAGCTTCTAAACAACTGAATGGTGATGCTTGAAGTATGGCCTTTTGTTTGCGATATTCATAAAATTCCAGTTCTAGCAAGTCACACTTTTATTGCTAAAGAGTGTGAAATTATAATTGTAAAGGATGTTTTAGAAATACAGAGGACCAATATACCCAAAAAATTTTGCTTATAATGTGAATTGTTGTAGCTCCACCTGAAAGAAAGTTCTTTGGGGAGAAAAACAAAGGCAGTACTTAGATCATACTGATGATTTAATGTTTACTTTTCTAGTGCTGAGACTGATAAGAAAATAGTTTTAGCTTACCTTATACAAACAAGTTCCACTCTAATAGTATATGCATGTTGCTAGCCTGAGCATCACTATACAAGGGACACAACAGAAAGACATTCCCTTCATGTAAAAAGTGAATTCCCTTTGCTGAAAGGCATGTTGTTTGGATAGAGCTTGCATTCAGAGACTTTTTGCAACATTACATATTTTCTATAATAAATACAGTGGAAGATTCATGATAAATATTCCCAAGTCACTTAAAATTATTTGAGAATCTGAAAGTGTGTTATACTTGATTAGCCTATGAACAGTGAAAACCTTTTCTTGAAACTGGGAACATTAGAGTTCAGTGTTAGGAATTTATCACTCACCCCTGACCCAGGGAACCACCCTAATTTTAAGGGAGTGAGCACTAGCATGACCCATTTATTTCAGCTGCAGTAACTCTCAAACTAAGGGCAAAGATCTACTAACATGAATTAATGTCCATTAGGAAGCTACGCTGTTCATTACTGGTGATCTGATTTTATCCGAATGTCAAGCATCAGATCTTCACCTCCTTTTCACCTTTAACTTACTCTTTTGTTATTTAATCACAAATCATTCATTCGGTTCCTTGCAGAGCAAAATGCATTATCTTTGCCTTGAATTGTAATTTTTACAAATGGTTAGTGAAGTCTGAAACTAAGGTATCATTTTGTGGAGGAAGAATCAGTGAATTTCACATCCGTAAGCTCAGCACAAACATTTAGACATCTAAAGTCTAAATATCTTCGCCTGAATTAGTTGTCAATACACTATATTTAAAAGAAAGTTATAAACATCTCTAAAGAGACAAAGCACCTGGTTAATTTTGCTCATCTACTGTAGCACGAGATATCAGCCTCCCAGTACCTGAAAGGGGTCTACAAGAAAGCTGGAGAGGGACACTTTGCAAGAGGATGTAGTGACAGAAGAAGGGGGAATGGCTTTAAACTGAAAGCTGGTGGGTTTAGGTCAGATATTTAGAAGAAATTCTTTACTGTAAGAGTGGTGAGGCACTGGAACAGGTTGCCCAGAGAAGACATGGATGTCCCACCCCTGAAAGTATTCAAGGCCAGTCTGTAGCAACGTGTTGTAGTGAAAGGTGTCCCTGCCCATGACACAGGGGTTGGAACTAGATGATCATTTAGATCACTTTGAACACTAACAATTTTTTTATCGTATTCTCCCTTTTTTCTCCATTGACACAAAGTGAGGTCTAGAAAATTGTCAGAGCTTTAAATGTATACAATATAGAAGTGCAAAGTTTGGTGACATGAATTTTGATCATTGCATCTGAGAAATGCTACTTTCAGATGCATACATGTTTTTAAAGAAGAGGCCTTAAAACCAGATGTTTATAGTTCTAATATTGTTTGATTGTGTTTTGTAACCAAAGAAAATTATGAATGTTCTTCAGTTGCTTTCTGTGTTATTAAATATTGCAGAATAATCACAGAATATTCTGAATTAGAAGGGATCCACAAGGACTATTTATTCCAGCTCTTAAATGAATGTCTCGTACAGGGATCAAACCTACAGCCTTGGTGTTGTTAGCACCATGGTCTAACCAACTGAACGAATCCTCCTCCCATTTTGTGTCATTTTGGTTTAAATAGCGTCTTTTATTCTAGCTCTTAGATATGCTTTTGCTAACTTTTCTGAGTAATGAGAATTTAGCACTTAGGAGAGCAATGGAGAAATATATATAACGCTACTTTTAAGAATACAGAAAGAAGAGGGCACAGTGTCTCAGTGGGGAGGTTAAGAAGCCAGCGACAGTGTGTTAACTAATAGCTAAACACCTCTGTATTGATTCAGGATTTTAACCTGAAGCATAGGAAATCTCTCTCCACAGAGAAGATATGATTATATCTTTGAATATGATATAACAATTAACAGGTGAGATTTTGTGGGTAAGTCAAAGGAAACAACTCATTTGGTGCAAGGTTTGTGTTGTAATCTGAGCATAGGAGACATAGAACACGTGTTAAGCTTTGAGCATGTTTGAAATTCTGTGAGAGTAAAGAAAAATATTGATTGTGACAGAACAGAAGATTACTCTTACTGTTATGTCAAAGATGAGATACTGTATAGGAAGATGTTGCTAGCAAAAAAAGGAAGGAAAGATACAGTCAGGAAAAAAACCCCGAGTATAAACCGGCACTGAATTTAACAGAAAAGATCAGTCTCTGATGAAAACAGTACCATGCTGTAAATGTGTTTGCTTAAACCAGATGAAACAACTTTTTTGTATTGCAGAATTTGTTGAATATGAGCAGCAATTCTGACCAGTCCTGTCTGTCCCCTAAGCTATGGATACTACCTAATTTCTGTCAGTGTATCTCAGAAAGTTAATTTTGAGCTGTTTCCTCATCCTTCACAAAGTCGTTTTCTTCCATTGATTTGAGATCAATTTAGCACTTGGTCTTACTCAGTCTTACAAGGCCAAATCTATGGCAAAAAGCATTTTAATTATCTGTTTCTAATCAGTGAACTGGCAGGAGGTTGCTCAACTTGTCGTCTCATTTCTATTATTCTTCCATCTTTAGTTTCTAAAAGACTGGTGTAAGCCTCTTGAGACATGCAATCTCAAATTAGTCAATACACTGCAACATTGCTTTCTTATATCTAGCATACACTCTGTACCTTTCAACAAGATTGATAGTGCATGAGCATGAGAGTTTTGGACTTCGGCTGTTCTTGAGGGCTATAAATAAAGGAAACAACAATCTATTGTGTCCACTGCTTCTGTGTTAAATACAAAGAAGCAGAGAAAGCCAAGTGTGTACACTGCCAACGCATCTGCAAATATTTCTGTGTGTGGATGGAAAGCTGGCTATGCAGGGACTTCATTTGTGAGGCCTAGATGCTTACCTTGTGGGCTGCAGTAGACTAGATCTATTTAAAGAGCAGCACCTGAAAACCTGGGCTAACTTTTTGCCCTACTGTGAATTTTCCAGGTGACCTTAGCCAAATAGCTTTTGGTCCAAATCCTTGGGTGTAGGTAGCTAAACAAAAGGCTGACCTTGAGATGTGTTTGCTGCTCCCAACCTCAGTGGCAGATTTGTAATACAAATGAAAAGACTACTTAAATGATTCCTGAATATGTATATGTGTGTGGCATTTTAAAATTATTAGCTTTACATCTTTGTGCTTCACTTTGATTAGCTGAAAAATGCCATGGTAATGATAGTGACAATAGCAGTAATAGTAATAACACGATATAAACATGAAGTTTATTTTCAGTAATATTTCTAAACTGTTTTGAATCATATAGAACAGATATGTAAAAACAGGTAAACAGAGAGCCATATCCAATCATACCAATCCCATTTCCCGGGTGCTGGTTACTGGCCTGTCCCACTGGCCTGGTCCTGGTTATCTCATCTACTTGGTCATGGTTGCCTTTTCTAGAACACCCTCTTGAGCAAAATAATGGAGTAACACTAGAACAGGCCTGAACAACTTTACTGCTCTGAAGCACAGCTGGCCATCATTCTAAAAGCAATTTTGGACTTTGTAGTTTAAGGTTATCTATCCGTTTACATCCATTAAAACTCATTAAAGGACTGTGCACAATGAAGTGACCCAAAGTGTGGAATAGAGCCAAAAGATAGTTCTGATCATGCCTAGAATTATTCCAATCATTTAAGTGGGACCATAATATGCATCTACATGACTTTCTGATGTAAAGTATATTACAGTGTTTTTATTAAAGAAAATATTTTCTGCAGTACTCCAAGCCAAATGACATTGTTATTTTATTAAGCTACTGTCTGGTAACTGCCTTGATTGATCTGAAAACCAGTTCACAGCCTCATCACCACTTGGTTCTTAGTAAAATTCTTCTTCTTTCTTACATATAGCTGATTTTCCAGGAACAATCAAGATGTTCTTTTATTCTGCTGTACGATCCCTTTTGCACTGTTGTAACAGACAACAGGTTTCGTCTTTCTCATCTTGAATATATTGCAGTCCAACAAATAAGAAAGTATGGCTAGATTTGACTTTGAATACAAGATTCAAAGTATGTCTCTGAGATCACCAAGGTTTCACACTTTCATGTTTACAGCTCTGTATGTTCCCATACGTTCCCACACGTTCCCACAGTGTTGCCATTGAGCCACAGCAATTAAGGTGCTCCTACTCACACAGTCTTCGAAATAGCCTCTAGTCTTTGCCTCTTTGCTCAATATCTCCTCTCTGCTTTGCAGCCTGTTTTGTAGGTCCCCTATCTGGTAAGAATTGTCCACCAGAATTTCTTTTGGATCTCCTTTTTCTCTGCAATTTAGACATTTTTTAGCATTCTGCAACAGGCTAAGAGGCTAGCCAGCCGACTTCAGAGGTCCAAAGGTTGTGTTGGTGTATGTAATCCTTTCACCCCAACCCGTGCCATTCTCTGCTCTCCAGAGGAAAGGAGGTCTGCCGAAATGTCTACAGTTCCCAAACTAAACTGTTAGTTTTGGATGCTGTGATACACCTGTATAAAAGAGAAAAAATGTTTTCTTGAACATCTAGTGGACACAAAACCAGAGCTATGAAAGAAAGAGTGACTACCTCTGTGCAAAAAATGAATAATAATATTTTTAAGACATAACCTTAATTTTTTATAAACTCACAGATCTTGCTGGTATGAACATCCTGACATCTCTCTCAGCAACACTTTTTTCAAGGCAAAGTGTGATCTCTGATAACTGATCTTGAATATACTGTGATTTAAGATGTTATCACTACAGTCATCCACCTTGTTTTTCTGCCAGAGGAGACTATCTACAGAGCAGGGCATAAAACTGAATGGATTCAGCTTTTTCAATTTGTATTCTTAGTATCTGAACACTAACCAACTTCACCTGCTGAAGTCTGCTAGATTTTATGAGTCAGAGCATGAGAATTTTGACTCAAATGCCAGAAGAAAAATCACCATCAGTTTGGCTTTGTGAAAGAGTCAAAGTGACATGATCAGTGATCACAAACCATTCAGGATCATTCTCTTTGGGAGTACCTAAGATAAATTAAGCACTATAGTTGACTCACCCTAATCTGACAATTAGTCATTCATTGTAAAACAATTACTTACAGTGAAAAAGAAAAAAGATATCTTTGATTTCATGCAATAATATAACTGTGCTTACAATGAACTTTGAAAACACTGCAAACAATGTGGCACTAAATTCTCTTATTTCTGGGCAATGAAATTCAGATAAATGATTTAATTTTCTTTGGCCAATGCCTCCAAAATCAAGCACAGAAAAATTATCTTTCAGTATCTCTCCAAGCACACTCTGGATGCTCTAACTTTTCTTACAGTATGATTGATCCATAACTTTCAAGTAATAAAATCTGAAATGAATGGGCTGGCAGATGTAGGCTCATAGGCAGGTCTGCATCAAGCAGTTATAATATGCTTGCTTTGTTGTCCTTGCTTGAAGCTACAGGCACAGAAAGACAACCAGTGTCATGCTTAATTAATCAGGGTGATTTACTTAATACAAGGAGATTATTCAGAAAGATAATCAACTACATTCACAGGATTACTTACCAAAAGCCCTCTTGCTATACAGAGAAGTATCTCTAAGTTATCGAATGTGGCCAAATTGTGAAATTTGCTGGCTTTGGTGGCACAGCAGTTGTTGAATGACCTGCTGATTGACATACTTTTCCGAATTTCTCTCAGATATTGCAAAAGTCTGTGAAAATTGATGTATTTGCTATCTCATAGCCTCAATCCTGTTGAGTGGTCCTCAGTTCCTTTGAAAAGGCTCTGGATTAGAAAAATGAACTTCTGTTAAAACACAAAGTTAACTTCACAAACAGACTTGAGGAGCCACTGATACACTTAAGCATGTCATTTGTAGTAGTACACTGTGGCAGACGTGATGTCGTCCTGCTGCCTGAAAGCTATCTATTTTTCATTTCTTTTTCACAACATAATTTCTCACGCCATGGCATCATTTTTAATGTAAAGGAAGTGTTATCACATATTTTGCATGTACATTCTACAAGTTAATAATAAAAAGACTTGTCATTCAGCAGCAATGTGAGTCTTTGTAAGCCAAGATATTTTAAGACAAAGTTAATTCCCAAGTACCCTTATTCATAGTCTCCACGCCTGTGACTTTCCAGGTCTCTAATTCTCATTTGCTGTGGCTAACTTTCAATTAAGAGAGGAAGCCTAGTACGATGTGCACATTTAGTAAGTCTCTGTTTAACTAAGTATTTTTAACTTGAACATCTCTGAGTGTGTTGCTTAATTATTAATATTTTGGAGTCATTTATATTTAAAGATTCAAGAATAGCAACTGTTATGTCACATTCTTGCATTTATGTGGCTTAAACTTTTTAAAAAAAAATTCTAATAGGTAAAGAGGAAGTTATAAAATAGTATTTTGCCATTCACTCTTTATAGGTCTTCCCATAAAAACTTCACATTTCTTGCAGTGGAAAAATGTTTATTGATATTGTTGGATTGTTGAAGTTTGAGGTCTATGATTATTTTTCTCATAGAAATATATATTTTATTTCAGGGCATGCCATAGTATAAATTCATTTAATGGTGCATTCAATATGTATTAAGGCTTTGATTCAATATGCACTATTGAAAGGCATAAGTTTAACTTAGAATTATTACTAAGGAATTTTTTCCTTAAATAACAAATTTTCAATATTAATTGCAGTAACTGTATGCTGTGGAATTTCTATTTTAATAGAAATTTATTTTGGAAAATACAACACTAATATGGGAAGGTTTTTTGGAATACTTTCTATCATGTGGAAGATGACTCAGTGCAGTTTATATTCAAATTCTTAGACTTCTCAGGAATGCAGTGAACTGACCTGGTAACCAGAATCATAGTAGACCTAACTTGTTTGCAAGTGTTAAACTTATGTGAACCCTGACCAAATTTTTGTATCATGTACTTTCTTTTCATATGAAAAAGCCTGTGAGTGATGTGTTCAGGCTAAAGGTTGTTCTCTGGAATACAAAGATTTTATCAGGGTCAGGAAGAGAAAATATTACTTTCTCACTTTTAATTTCAACAGCAGAAGAATTTTGTACAAGAGAGACCGTGTGAATAGCTCTAAGGCATACTTCATTATTCCTTCTATACTTACATTTCTCTATCTACCACAATAAAAAATGCGGGGCCTGCCACTGTGCACGCTCCTTTGTGAGCATCTGTGCCTTTCACAGCACCACAGAAAAGATGTCACACTCCCTAGACCTTAACACAAAACAACTATCTCTCTGCAGAAAACAACAATTTTGCCTCATCATTTCATTATACTGACACAACAGGAAAAGGAGCAAAATTTTCCCCTTGAGTTTTGACTTTTGCAAAATGAGGCAGTTTGGTAATGCCCACAAAGGTCATGTTGTTTCTTTGAGACAGCAGTCTGTGTATCTGGGAGGATGTCAGAACTATGAGAGCTGCGTATTGCATTTTATTTGGAAATGTGTGGGCTAGTTTCTCCTATGTTTGTGACTTTTAGAAAATAGCTTCTTCTGGAAGATGGTGCTTTTCTGGCACTAATTTTTCTTCTGCAGAAGTTGTTTTAGTGATGCAAATGCATATCAATGTATATCGCTAACACTGAGATGCCTGCCTGGATATATATCTGGACATGACACATGAAAGGTCTTATTTGCACTCACATATTTTTGAGAAGTGTGGAATATGGAACAGAGTCTCATGGGAAAACCTGTTACAATCTTAACACTTTGTTCAGCGGGGTGGAGAGGCCATTCCTTTTATGTCTATACGGCCATTCCTCAGGAGGCAGAAGACCTTGAAGGCACCAGTGCCTGTAGAGAATACCAGAGATCACTTTTTCCTCTTTTGCAGACAAGTTTGAAGAAAAGGCATGCTTCCTTGCAAAGCAATCTCTTTTAGCCCCTGAGGCACTAGAGGTTTACTGCACCTTCATACCAGTTACTCTCTAAAAACCACAGTATTATTTTAGAGATAGCTTTAAAATAATAGAAGCAGCTGATTTTTGTTTGTTTATTTTTCAAAACACTGAACAAATTCACCTTAGTGTTAACAAACTAAAGGAGGCAGAGCTTCAGGCATTTTCATCAAGGCTGAATTTAGATTTGTGGGAAATTCTCAAAACATGTTCAGAGGCACACAGTAGGTGTGAATTGGTTATCTCTCATTGGATTTCTGGCATTATTCAGAAGAGCCTTCTTTCTTGTCTGAAAGTAGCCCTGAGAAACCTTCATATAACAGGAATGTGGTATACTGTGAATGTGGCATATTTAATCCTATTTTTTGAATTCTCATCAGCTATTTCGAGCCATACAGTGTAAGAACTCTTGTTAGAACTACTTTAAAATGAATGAGAATAATTTTTTATCAAACATGTAAAAAATACTAAGACACACATATCAGCAGAGGAAAGGTTGATCAGTAAAGTATTTTAAGTTGACCAGACATAAGTGGAACCTCACAAATGGAAGCAGGTGAGTAATAGCAAAGCTACAATGCTACAAAATGTGATTGTAATTACGGCATCACCCTCACTGACAATTCTTCCTTGGATTTAAATTTCAAAGGACTTTGAAATTTCAAAGGACTTCAGCTTTTCAGTTCTCTGTTTAGAGGTATGTAACTGTAAGTAGATAGCACTTCTTCGTAATGTGTAAATGGACTTTCTATAGAAAACAGGCTTAAAGTCAAGTGTGGAGGAGATTAAGGGAACTACTTTAAGTTATTGTAATGGGTGGGATGGATCTTAATCTAACCAAAAAATAAAAGGAAAGCTGAGGGCAAGTGTGTGACAACTACTTCTGTATCCTGGTTTTAAGCACCTATCACTGTGCTACCATCAGTCACTCATATCCTCTATAGGACTCAGTGCTCAGTGGCTGTTGCAGTCACTCACAGCATAGCAAAGTTGTGGTGCAAATTCTTTCCTTTCAGAAGCGACAAATTAGGTGGTTAGCCACTGCATTAGTATTCTCTGGCAGAAAATTATGAAAATTATGATTTTCACCAGTGAATTTGCTATATTTAATGGAAAAAATAAAAAATCCTTCCTACCCTGGCAATATTCTGGCCCTGAAGCCACAGAACTCTGTTCGGCCTTGCGGTTCTGCCTGGGATATAATGAGTCTTCCCCTTCTACAGAGCTGAGTCACTCCAGTAATGCAGATGGCATCTACTTTACATGTTTAGCAGTATATTTTTAACTTTGGAACATCATCAATACAGGTTCCTCTACATATTGTTCAGATTAAGGGTATTTTTCTGTGTCTTGATCAAACATATGTAAGAAAAATGAGGAAAAATATTCAACCTCAGAGATACTGAAGTGTTTTGGAGTCTATGCCTTGTTAGCAGAGTTTTAGAGCTTGCAAAGTGCTGGTGTTCAAATCATAGTGTCTATATAAAAAGCTGAGCTATAGCTATCTTCAAATGTTTTATTTTCATGGAAAAATATAATCTTTTTTTTTACTTACCCCAATTTTGTACTGGTATAGCAGTACTTGGCTGGCTGCTAGGTGTCCACCAAGCTTCTCTATTATTCCCTCTCCTCAGTAGCACAAGGAAAGAAAATGTGATGGAAAAGCTCAGGAGTTGAAGAAAGAACAGGGAAACCAATTGCAAGTTATAGTCATGGGCAAAACAGAGGATTTTTTTGGAATTAATTTCATTTATTGTCATTAGCAGAGTAGGATATTGAGAAATACAACAAAACTAAGAACACCTTCCCACCACCCCTCTACTTCTTTGCAGGCTCAGCTTCACTTCCAGCTCTCCTACCTCCTCCCTGAGTGCCGCAGGGGGATGGGGAATGGGGTTTGTGGTCAGTTTTTCTGCTCCTTGTTCCTCCTGTTCTTCGCCAGCATGGGATGTCTCCTACATCCCGTGCTGGTAAAAAGTCTTTGATAAACATGGGTCTTTCTCATGGGCTGCAGTTCTTCAAAAAATGCTCCAGCAGTGGGTTCTTTCCATGGGGTACAGTCCTTCAGTAATGGATTGTTCCTATGAGGCTTCCTCTCCATCGTCCGCACATCCTGACAGAAAACCCACTCCTGCCTAGGATCTACATAGGCTGAAAATTCTTCATGGTATGTCCACCTGCTCCAGCATAGGATCCTCCATGGACTGCAGCATGGATATCTGCTCCAGTGTGGACCTCCATGTTACGGTCTTCTCCTACTGCAGGGAATCTCTGCTCCAGCAGCTGGAGCACCTCCTCCCTCTCATCCTTCCCTGACACTGGTGCCTACAGGGCTCACACATATTCTCCCTCTTGTCTCCTAGCTGCTGCTAAGCAGTTTTTCCCTTTTTTATAGGTGTTATTGCAGAGGAACCGTCATTGTTGCTGATGGGCTCAGCTTTTTTGGAAGTGGCAGGTCCATCTTGGAGCTGGCTGGAACTGGCTCTGTCAGACACATCATTCTGGAATCATAGAAAGGCTTGGGTTGGAAGGGGCCTTGAAGATCATGTAGTTCCCACCTCCTTGCGATAAGCAGGGATGCCCCCACCAGATCAAGCTGAACACTTCCAGGGATGGGGCATGCACAGCTTCTGTGGGCAGCGTGTTCCTGACATGGAGGCAGATCCCAATGTCTTCTCACAGAGGCCATCCCTGCAGACCCCCACTACCAATACCTTGACATACAAATCTAGTACACAGAACCTACGTCCATATAATTTCATCAGATGAGAAACTAAGATAAAGAAGATGAAAATCAAGTCATAAATATTTTTATAGTAAAGCTCCCAATTTTTAACCCCCGTTAAACACTTGACATTTGATTTTGTGGATTGTTTTATGATTGTTAATGTCTTTAATGGCTATTTGCCATTTTCTGCAGTCTGACTTGTGCAAATTTATGTCTCTGTCGATAATTTTAACTGCTAGTTACTTAGTGCAAATACTGTGAAGCATAGAAGTGTATTTTATAGATTTACTGTTCAGTTTGTGAAAGTGATTGGCCTGGTTACGAGCGATAAGTAGGAAATCGCTCTCTTGATGTAAAGTGTTGTCAAATGACCATTTACAAGTTGCAGAAAGATATAGTTTCATTTCATTTTCTAATGATAATAATGAAAGAGCAGGAGAAACCTTGATTCATTTCGCAAATGCACAAATGTTAAATGGGGGATGAATCCTCCACTATTAAGAGTGGGAGGAACTGAGAGACTTGTATACATGTAAGTGAAAGGAATAAAATGCTGGGGTTATATCACTATATTTGCTAGTGGATTTACTTATTGAGTGATTTATTTCTCAGATATTGCAGTGCCTATATGTTTATGCATGAGGAAAAACAGGGAGAGAAATGGTTTTGAGATGAATGAAGTAGAGGTACTTTATTTGCCATCACTAGTGATTCAAATCTGTCTGGGAATGTCTATTTGACATAACTGTCCATGTCATGTTATTGTGAGATTTCTAACCTGCCGGGTGCATGCATTTCATTCTGAAACTAGTAAATAAAATAGACTGCAACCTCTGAAATTCCGGTTACAGTAACAAGCTACTGTGAGTTAAGCTGTTGAGTAGATACAGCTATTAGACATTGACTCCTTTTGTGCATGGTTTTACCACAGGGAACCATATGACCTATGGTTACAGAAGTCCCTTTCATTTATGCACAAGCTATCTGGCAGGGCTTGTGCATAATGCTAGGCAACAGATCTCATGAGAGTAATTCTCGCTCAGTGGTTAATGTCTCTTGTTTCCAGCTTATCTGATGCCATGGTAATATCCTCATACAGCCACTGTAATTTCTTTGTATAACAGAATCAGTGTTTCTCCTCCAGTCTCCTTTAAGTTCAATTACCTCTTTTTGTCTTCACATTGCTTTCTCCCACGTTTATGTCTTTCACTTATGTCCACACATGCACATGCCCCCTCTCTCTCTTTATGATGTTTTTTTCATTATTGCACCATTAATTGTGTCTGGAAACTGTTTATATTGTTCTAGGATGTTGAGCATACACCACTTTGCAGAAGAGAATGCAGATCAATACAGAAAGAAATTCAAATCTGAAAGAAACAGGAACACAGTGTTAAATAGCTGGTTTTGGGTTATTCTCCAGTGAACTCCACCTTGCCTGTAACACTCATTGAGGATGCATTATCCATTCACCAGAGAAATTGTCACACTGAGTCCTCATTAAGATGATTTTTGAAGGATTTTTTCAGGAACTATGTTGCTTAGTATCTCAATTGCAGTGTAGTTTTGTGGTTGCTGCTCTTAGGTTTGCACTGATGATATGACCAAAAATCAGGCCTCTGTCTGATGTCAAAAGTAAACAAGAAGTTTTTTTTTTTTATCCAAATTGTATGAGAGAGACAGAGAAATGATAAAATCTCTGGTAGAATTTTCTGACAATTTGAGTGTCTAGGGCAGACAGCACATGCTGGGATTACCTTTAACAGATGAACCCAAAAAAGGTTTACTTATCTTTTCTATGTGTCTGAAAAAAATTAGAAAAAAAATTGGATGTGTGATTGTCTTATCTGCTACTAAAGGTTTCCTGAGCAAAGAACAGATTGGAGTCCTATGTTTCACATCTGGGGAGTTGAGCATAAATGTGATGGAACTAAAATTTCCCTATGTTATATCTCTTTATAGACTCCATCAGGAGCTATGAAAATATGTTACAATTATACATAAAATCATGAGTGCAAAATCATTTAATCTCTGCTCAAGTCTATATTTTGTCCCTCCTGGAGATAAAAACAGGAAGGAGATCATGTACTTACAATTCTGTGCAGTACAACATGCTATATAAATCTAAATGTGTCTTAAGTGTTTTGTCATGTTTACTTGTTCTGGGCCTGACATTTACATGAATTTTTGGGTACAGCGTGGTTGAGTGTTAATTCTTAATTTCTACTTTAAGCATAGTTACATTTGGTACTCTGTTAAAAGGGTGACACGTTTGTTCTGATTTCCATCTCTCCTATCCTTGCCCTTTACTTTTAACTTTTTTACTCTGGATGTGGTGTTTTGTGTTAGAGAATGGATAATGACTGTGTAAATGTTGTGCTAAAAAATCTTATGAAAAAGTTTTGCTATTTATTATGACCTTAGATATCTGAACAACAACTGTGATCAACACACATCTGGGATGTAGAACTAAGGTTAAAGATTCGATTATTTTACCCATAAATAGCTGAAGCATTCATGTGATAGTTATTAATTAGGACTTAACCTAGACCTTCAGTTCAAAATGACAGGTTCAAATATTAGAATAAAAGCCACCTTATCTGTAAGGTGGTGATATCCCATGGGGATCACACTTTCAAAGGATTCACATCAGGACTTTGCAAACATCAGTGTGTTATAAGAACATCCTGGCTTTAAATATGAAACAATACCTTTTTGCTCTTTTGTGTCTCTGTGTGTGTGTCTGTGAGTATGAATTTCTTTACACTGTCACATATTTATCTTTGTCTAGCTGATCTGTGTCAACTCTTTGGTGTTTCAGACACATGAGGCTGTACCTGCTTTTTTTCGAATCTTTCTTCCAAAACCTGCTAAGTCAGTGTCTTTCATTTTACACTCCTATGTACTAGCTCTTCCCCCTGGATGCTTCTGCATGCCCTCTTGACTTTATTTTAGGATTTACTGTTTCAGTTCTTGTTTCATCTTTTTCCACTCCCCAGGGTGTCTTAACTTCTTTTCTCTTTCTCAATACTTTTAAAATCATCAGATCTAGTCCCCGTGGCATTTGCTACATCTGATAAGGCATTATTTCCATGGAGCTGTTGTATGGGATTTGGAAATGTATCTTTACAAACTACGATAATGAAGCTGAATGTTTAATGTTCTTTACACTGATAGCATTTGGCTTCATGTTGTTTTCTGTGAAAACAAACAGGAAAATATTAAGATATGAAACAGGAAATTACAGTGGAGGATTATCAGAAAAAACACACAACCAGCTGAATTTTATATCTGTATTCACAGTTTTGGAAAGAGTAACCAAAAGGTAACTCTATGTATATTGTGTATGTTGTTCAGAGATATATGAATTAGATCCTCTCTCTTTAATTATTAGTTCAACAGCAGTCTTGTGACATATCTCTTTTCTCTGTTTTCCCTTACATGCTGACTTAAATACTTCTTCAAAGCAGCAGCTAGTACTTACAAAGTGTGGATCAACTATTGCCCCTGCAGCCTTGCAAAAAAACCATGCTCCGTTTCACCATATTTCTGTATTGACTGTTCTCCAGACCTTTGAACTGTGGACTAGGTCTAGTCCTTTACCTTAAATCATAAGTAAAATTAGACAGTCTGACCGAGCTCATAAAAACCTTGTCAGACTGTAGCTGAAAATGTTACCAATGGACACAGAGAATGCTTTTTTGGAAAAGAGAAGGTCTTTAGTCCATCCTGTATAGAGAGGAACCTGACTCTAATTCAATGGGGTACAGTAAACAGCTCTTTGTGCCTCTCGAGAAATAAGAGCATTAAATGAACATGATCAGGAGATTCGGTTCAGAAGTGCACTCCCAATCCAGATTAAAATGGTAATGTAGGTGTACCCTTAGACTCCTAAATAAGGTGGTGTGGGTTGTCATGCTGGTCGCTAATTTCTCTGCGTTATGGTGCACATTATGCATGAGTTATAGGCAGTCTGAATCTGAAGAAGTGCCTTTAGCTCTGCTTTGATACTACAAAGCAGAATAGACTAATCCCAAAGGAAGCCTCAGAGCAACTGAAATTTCAGTTCTAAATAATAAAAGTAAAGCACCTTTAATATGGATTATTTAAATTGCAGTGTTGTAAATAGAATCCAGAGTATGAAAAATAGAAATATCCATGAAGACATCAAGATCTGCTGCTTATTCATCTTCCTGAAAAATCAGAATTGCTGTTTTCAGTCTTTTTAATAGTGAATAAAAGCCTCTCAAAGGACAGCTATAAAAATGGGGCAAGATGTCAGTCATATCAGAGAGCTTAACACAAGTTGATTTCAATAGTAAGGAAATCTGCGCTTTCTATTTTAGCTTTGGAAATTGTACAAAACTTCAATTTTAGTTCTACTTTAATGCCACTCATTTGCTCAGTTCATAATTTTTAAGTGACAAAAAATTATCTTAAAAAATTTTTGGATTCATCGTTTTTTAATTGTACAGATAAGATGGGGGATCTCAGGAACCCACATATACCCATAAAACTGGGTCTTAACAGCTCGAATTGTGGTAGTAGTATTTTCATATTTTTTCTGTATTTTACGTTTTTACACATTTCTGCCCTGAAAGTTCTGGATTGGAAAAATTATACTAATCTGAGCAATTTAAATGGATCTAGAAGACCATTGAACTAAGTTTTACAGTACATATGTGTATACAAGTACAACACCTAGTGCAGCAAAGCATGTGAATGCTGCTAACTTGTCTTTTTACAGAATGACTCTCCAGGAGTTACATCTCATTGACACGAGAAACATCAGCAGTGTAAAATGCAAGTGCATCGTATACTATTATGACCATATTTGACATAATCAGTACAGTTCTGACTCTT
This sequence comes from Callaeas wilsoni, assembly GCA_013398955.1. Lineage (NCBI taxonomy): Eukaryota > Metazoa > Chordata > Aves > Passeriformes > Callaeidae > Callaeas > Callaeas wilsoni. Next base: position 1,746 of record VWPU01018070.1, on the reverse strand, counting down.
GTGAGAAAGGTTTAGTCTATATTTGTAATGATGTCGGGGTTTTTCTTCCTAGTTTGTTCACTCTTTACTACTGCAGGGGACCTATTTGACTTGTATGAGTGACTTAAGATGATTTCTGCTTGGACAGTAGACCCAGCTAATATCTGACACCAAAACAATTTACAGTGTATATAAAAAGTTGAACACAGATAGACTATAGCTCATTACTGGGGACAAGAACAGTTTATTTCCCAAGCCAGGTCCTAATGCTGTGAAACAGAGTTATAATATATTGGCATTCTCTAATTCTTCCCTTTTATTTTTTTTCTACACCCTCAACTTCCTTCATTGAACTCCCAACAGGGACACACAGCTGGGATGTCCACTGAGCAAAAGGTAAGTTGGCAGACTTTTTAGTTTGAGTAATAGCACTTATAGGAATGATAATGTGATTTAAAAGCAGAATCAGACAAAGCAGTGTAAAACTCCCAGTTACAATACTAGTACAGAGTTTTACTTCATTCCTGGTGACTCATAGGCAAGTATTTCATTACAGTTAGCCACAGGTAAAGAAGCAATAAGCAAAATTATTTACCGTTATTTAAATATATATGACTCTCTTCCAGATGGAGTCTCCTAAACTTAGCTTTATATAAAATTTAAATCAATTCTCTATGCCAGAGAACTACTGCCAGGTCAATAATTGCTTGGTAGCCTTTCTAACCTTAACTCTAGGGACTATTTTGCTGCTACCATTTTGTAAGAAAACATATTTTCTATGATGAAAAGTGGTGCTGCATAACTTCAAACACAAAGGCAGATTTTGTCTCTAGCTCCTATATAAATGCTTTCCTAGAATTTTTCACATATAAAGATAGGTGTAATAATGTCCCCATAACAGGAACATTTCAATGTTTTTTTAACATTTTAAATTGCCAATAATTAAACATTTAATACATCTTAGTTAATGTTTACTTGTCTTTTATACTTTCATATTTTCCAGTTGTTATTTAGGTGTATCTCTAATCTGTGTGTAGAAACAATATGTCTAATCGCTAAGAAAACCACAGGAAAAGAAGAATTGCATTTTTGTAGGTATAAATAATTATGTCAACAAGGGGCAGTTTAGAGTATGCAGTGTCACTAACAGGATTTATAGAATTCACTAAAAATGTCATACCTCAAAAGAGACTCTTGGTATGTGATTTCAACTGTGCTAAAATTAAAGCCTCTGGCATGACATTCTGCAGCTGTTTAACAACATTCAGTATGACTATAAATGCTTTGGATTGGAAAGAAAAGAGAATTCTATGCCAATAACTGTTTTTAATATTTGTTAGCTGAATAAAAATATTTTGGGGCCTGTGCAGAATTCATTTTTTTTTACCTTCCTGATGAGATTGAAGTATTTTGCTTTGTGAAAAATAACTTAATTTTTTCCCAACTTCATAAATAGCAATTTTAAAACTGATTTCAAAATCTTGCAATGAAAAAATAAATTATTGTATTTAAAAAGGGCTGAAATTAAGTCACTTAGTTTTTTGTTGTGTATGTCTATTTTGCTCAATCTGTGAAGTTTTTGCAGGTGGTGTGGTTTAACCCCAGCTGGCAGCTCAGCCCCATCCATGCTCTTGCTCGCTGTACCCCCCAGAGGATGGGGGAGAGAATTGGAAGAACAAAAGAAAAACATGTAGGTTGAGACAAAGACAGTTTAATAGGTAAATAAAAAGGTGTATATGCAAGCTGTCTTGATTTGGACAGGTGTTT
>VWPU01018068.1:351749-465214 GCA_013398955.1 Callaeas wilsoni | reverse complement strand
GTGCGGTGCGGTGCGGTGCGGAGGGACCGCCGTGGCGGCCGGGCGAGCAGCGGGAGTCCCGGAGCGGGAGGGCGGCGCGGAGGCTGTTTTCCGTGTGCCCCAGGGGCGCGGAACATCACGACTCGAGAACTATAAAATAAGGCTTTTGGGGCAGGATAGGGAGAGGTGGGCGGCCTCTCGGCCGCATGGGCCTCCTCTCGTTCGTGTCCTCTCCCGATATCTCAGGTTGTGCGTTGCGATGAGAAAAAGTGCAGTGATACGTTAAACCAGGTGGTTTGTGAAGGATTAATCCTTTGCTTGCTTCAAATCTGAACAGGAATCTCCACACAAATGCCCCACATGTGGAAGAACCTTTAATCAAAGAAGTAACCTGAAAACTCACCTTCTTACCCATACAGACATCAAGCCCTACAACTGTGAGCAGTGCGGCAAAGTGTTCAGGCGAAACTGTGATCTACGGCGGCACAGTCTAACTCACACCCCGCGGCAGGACTTCTAGAGCAGCCAGGGACCCGCGCCCGCTCCGGCAGCTCCAACTTGCCCACTTTACTCAAGGAGTGTATTGTAGGAACTCACAGACGCGCACACACACACACGGAGACACGCACGCAGACTCGGGGCCAAGCTTTCCTACCACATGTCTGCGAAACTCGTTTAGAGAGTGCGGACTGCAGGATCGGCCCCCTCTCCAACCCACACCCAAGCGTAAAGCTCATCTTGTAGATAATCGCGGCTCATTTTAGAGCTCTGTACAGAACGTGTTTTTTTCTTCGTTTGTTTGTTTTGTATCGTGTCAGATGCACATCGATAACAAATCGTGGAGGCAAAGTATCTCTTTAAAAATGTATTTCAAAATAAATCCATTTTTTTTCCCAAATACCTCCCGCCTTCTTGTATTATTCTCTGAGCATTTGGGCTTTTTTTTTCATGCTGTGTCAATGCAATGGTAAAGCATATTGAATAAATTTCCTAGCCGGGTAATTGTACTGTCACAACAATTTTGGTGATCGCTTTTGTTTGGTCTGTTCCACTGTCGCTGTTGTGTTATCTATTGTTAAGTAAAATGAAAGTGCCTTATTTGAGAGTTTATAGCTCTATTACTTAATAGTATGAATGTCTAAATATTAACTTCTGTACTTTTTTTTTTCCTGAACGATTTTTTTTTAAAAGACGAAAAATAAGGAAATATTTGCAAATAAACAGATCTTAGGAAATAATGCATAGAGCCGTTCTTAAGCCAAAGCGGCTTATTAGTAACTTATTTGCAATCAGCCCGTATATTGTAAAAGTTACCCCTCTCGTGGGGATTGCAGCAGGCAGCCTCCTGCCTGTAGACTTTGGACACGGGCAATTCACCCGCCTAGACAGGGACTTTATCCTGCAGAAGACGATTCTTTCCCGACAGCTCTGGGAGCAAACAGCGAGGCGCCAAGACCGCCCTCCGCCCCGGGCTCATCCGCGGGGCCCTGGCAGAGCTGCGGCGCTGGAAGCAGGGGTCCCCTCACCCCGTTCCCCTCCTCCATCTGCGCTGCCGAGCACAAGTCACGCCCAGGGGGTTGGACAGAGAGGCGCTGAGGAGAGGGATTGTTCCCCCCCTCTCGGGGACCCTCACCCTGCCGTGGGGGCCCTCAGGCATCCCCCGGGATGGCTCTCGACCACTCAGCATGTCCACCCCATGGGCCTCACGCTCAGGACTTGCAGCGGGTCTGCAGCCAGCAGGACGGTGGCACCGAACACTGGGCTCCCCTCCCCTCTCATCCTCGCAAGCCCCTCACCAGTGCCTGTGGACTCTTTTGGAAAGGCGTGGTGCCAACACTGAGGCATTTTTCCTGATACATTGCAGGGTGACTTGGATGTGCATCCCCTCCTTACCATTCCACTTCTCTTGTAACTTCTGGCACCCTCTCCACGGTGTTTTGAGTGGTTTGGGGCCCCAAAAATCGTTCTTTCTCAGGCTGGGGGCAAAAATCCTGCCCTACTCCTCTGCCAAATTAAGGACTGGGTTAGAATGGCAGGGAGAAATCTTTTCCCCAGGCCCAGGGAGCCCTGTCCAAGGGGAGAGCAATCCCCTTGCACCTAGATCAGCAGGGAGGGCTTCACTTCTGGGCTCCACCTAGCAGGGTACCAGAACTCCAGGCTGGTCCATCCCTAGGAAGGATCACAGATCCTAGAGTGCCCAGAAGCAGCAGGTGCTGACAGAGCTTGTGTGGCTACACTGCCCCCATCCCTGATCCTCGTTGGTCCTTCGGCAGGGAGCCACACTGCCTGAACGCTGTTAATGAGTAGCAAGTCAAAACCAGCAGTGCCTGGGCTGCATTCAGACCATCGGTGCAGAAAACTCTGCATCACTGCCTGCACTGCCTCCACAGAGGGCCAGCATGGGGCAGGGACTACGGGCCAGCCCTGCTCTGCCCCAAACCAGGCAGCCAGGTGAATTTCCACTGGTACAGTAGATTTGACAGTCCCAAACTCACACAAAATTTCTTATGTGGTCAAGGCCTATCTCTCCATCTGCTCCTGTCCAGGAAGATGGGGAAGGAAATAATGTTTCTGCAGCCAGAAGTACTGGCCTGCTGGCTGAAGAGCAGCCTCCCTAGTCAAAGTTTATGTGAGTGCCATCTGGTCTCTTCCTCTTCACCGCCTGTGAAGTTGCACCCCTTCTTTGCTGGGGTGCTGCACCCCTAGAAATATCTTTCCCCCCACCCTGCCCTGCCGTGCTGGCAGCTCTTGTCCTCCCTCTTCAAAATGCTTCTCTCTCCACACTGCTCCCCTCCAAACCTCTCTTCATGGGCATCTTTTGCTCCCTCTTCATGGGCATCTTCCCGATATCTGATGTCTTCCCGTCTGACTGATTCTTCTACTCCCAGTGCATTCCTGTTCTCTCAGTAGGTTATTTCCTCTAAGTTTCTCTATCCTTATTGTTCTCTGAGTTCCTGTCCTCAGGCCGTTTTACGTCCCCAAGTACGCACAGCAAGGCTGGGATAACTCCATTTGAGTAAACACTCCTGTCAGGATACATATGGGCTTAGTCCACTCCTTATAGGCCAAGTTCTATGTGAAGTTTGTTTGGAAAGAGCTTAATCAGATGAACAATATCAAAGGACGAAATTAAAGTGATTGTATATAGCTAAGGTTTTATTTAATTGTTTGAGGTTGCTTGTTTAATAATCTTGCCCCTGAGTAGACACAGACTGTAAATTTATCTTCTGAGGATTTCTAAAGTTCAGCAGCCAGAAAAAACCCAAATTACTGAATCGGGTCAGTGACAAGCATCTCTAACTGTTGGTCCATGGACTGTTATTTTATATTTAAACCAGTAGCTATCATCTTAAAATGTCAGAGAATGTTCTAGTATTTCTCTTTACTATCAATACACTTGCCTATAGCATTGCCACACCCCATTCACTTTTTAAAAATGCATCCCTCCCTGGAAAATTTCAGAGGCAGCTATAAAGAACATGTTAAAATACACATATGGTTTGTTGGTTTTAGACCTGTTGGGAACAGAAACAAGTTCTGTAAAGCTACCTTTTGGGCAGGGCTAGGGTTTTTATAGCCATAAAATTCCATCCTGACTTTCACAATGCAAACACTAAATACAGCAATATCCCTGTGACTGCTGTTCATGCCTTTGTGAAGTATCCTCCTTCCCTCTGGAAGTTCTCTGCTCAGTCATAGAACACAGCACACAGCTCCATGCTTCTGCAGTTTCCCAGAGCTTCCCAAACCACCTGTCTCCTGCTGTTCCATGCTCCTCTCTCCCATTGCCACTTCTTTTTTGGCACTGCTTTTTTTCTGCCTGCACTAGCATGGCTCATTCTGCACCTTTTGCTGTGTTAGAGGCAGCAGCTGCAGTGCTGTAGCAGGGAAAAGAACTAGCTGTGCTACATATTGGGGAGAAAAAAAGGGCAGATAATAAGATAGACAATATCACAATATTCTCCATTTTTTAGGTGCAAATTACAGCCCTTTAAGTTGCATCTGAAAACTGAGCTCTTTGCACATCAGTTGCTGAAACAGATGCTGTCCACAGCTGATGGCAGAGTAGCTCAGCCCAGCTAATTGTGCATAAAGCTCTTCTATGAGGCAAATATTACATAGCAATGGCGTGTCATGCTATTCCAGACCAGCATAGACTATATCTGATACCAGTGCAAATCTGCTGACAAAGCCCAACTTTATACCAGTATGACTTTAGGAATATGCACAGCCCAGATTTAAAAGTTAAACACCCAGCAGCAACCCAGGAATGCAGCATGGCCATGTCTGCCTGGGTCTAGGGGCTGATGTCCAGGGTCCCTTCGAGTAAAATATGTGAAAAACCACTATTTATTTAACTCCTCTCTACCTGCTCTCCCCTTCTTTTTCCTCTTCCTTCTTCCTTCTCACTGCTCTGCTTTTGGATGTTTGCTTCAGGAGTTGCTTCTCTTACCCCAGACATCCTGTACTACACCCTGCCGCCTGCCTAGTCTCATCTTCATCTCCTTCCCTACTTTTTCCCTCCTGTTTATTTTTTGCCTTCCCATGTCTCACCCCACATTTCAACCTCTTTTCCTGAACAATTTCCTTCACTCAGACTTTTTGGCTCTCTCTTTTGAACCACTCCAACTTCCACTTGTTGCCTCGTTCTGTCCTTCAGTCACCAGCTCGTACGAGCTCCTCTCTCTTCCCTGACCCAGAGCTCATTTTCCCTGTGTGATACTTCTCACACGCAGCTGGTCCTTCCTTGTTGATCCCATTAATTGATGTCATGTCCACATGGAGCTTGGGAGGCATCAGAGTAGGTGCCATACATGTACTTGGACCATTTTAAGCATGCTGGCTCTGACACAAAGCCAAAAGCATAGTCCCAGGAGGACCAGGGCTGGTGCCACGTGCAGCTGGTGGCAGCCTGGGCTGCTGAGGGTGGAAGCACTGCTATCAGCAGCGCTGCAGCCCCCAAACTTCATGGTCCTCATGAAGATCAAGAGGAGCCAGTGATTTCAGGTGCAATGTTCTGGCCCCAGCATGTCAAGACTGAGTTTGCAGTTAGTCATTTAAGCTATACTGGTGACTCAGAGCCTCTAATCTGTCCCTGCTCCTAATACTGTAACTGCAGATAATCTTGTATACATAAAGTGTAGAAGAGTGACTTGATTTACCAAATTGCATTACACAGGGTTTAGGCATATATTCCTTTATTTTAAAATTGTACTGTGTTTCCAGCTTATATTTCTCTCCTCATGGCATATCTCTTCCTTCCTACTTAAGGAAACTTGCATTAGTTTTTTTTCCCAACTTGTAACAGTGCAGTTATGAAAAAAATAGGGTAGCTACTAGCCAAAAAGTTATTTTTGTTGAAATGATTAAAAATACTTATTTACATTCAAAATAAAGGCATCGTATCTGCGTTTAAAAAATATTTTAATATTTATTTTCAAAAATCCAAGTGCAGATGCTTATGAAACTTTTTACTAGAAGCTCCTAGTTTATCAAATGAGATGCAAAATTATCTGCACTGAAAATAGAAATCATCTTTCCTAGATCTGCAGAATTAAGGCAATGGAAGTGTAATCTGCTTCTCCTTTTCGGAGCCCCCTTTGCAAGCCTGAACACCCTCTCCCAGGTGCAACTTTCAAACACTACTTAAGGCTTCATGATGAGTGGAGCAGGACCCAAAAGCATTGTGTGGGACCCAAAAAGCAGTGGCCTTGCATCTTCATCCCTACACAGTCAAGCTGGAGTGATGCATGGTTGCCTTTCCCTGGGAAGGTTTCTTCCTCTGTCAGCACTAGGACAGAACTTGTTTGACTTAAAAAGCTTAATTTAGATACAGAAAACACCAAGCTCCACCTGAAGAGAGTGGTGTACACAGCAGGGCCCTGTTGGCATGGCTGTACCAGTGGAGAGAGCACACTGGCTGCATCCCCAGCCCACAGGCAGCAGGGGACAGGCAGCAGGGGACAGGCAGCACAGGACAGGCAGGCAGGGGACAGGCAGCAGGGAACAGGCAGCACAGGACAGGCAGGCAGGGGACAGGCAGCAGGGGACAGGGAGCCGGGGGCCGGCGGGACGGGAGAGGCAGCACAGGACAGGGAGGACGGGACAGGCAGCACAGGGCAGGCAGGCAGGGGGCAGGCCGCAGGGGACAGGGAGCAGGGGGCAGGCCGCCGGGGACAGGCAGCAGGGGACGGGCAGCAGGGGAGAGGCAGCAGGGGACAGGCAGCAGAGGACAGGCAGCACAGGACAGANACAGGACAGGCAGCACAGGACAGGCAGCACAGGACAGACAGGCAGGGGACAGGCAGCAGGGGGACAGGCAGCAGGGGGACATGGCTCCCGTGGAGACCCTGCATGCTGTGCTGGGAGATGCAGTGGCCCCACAGGATGGACAGACATCTCTTCTCAGACCTGGCAATGCTGGCTGAAGGCGCAATCTCTCCTGGCTGCAGGCTACCACCAGCTCCAGCAGTCAGGTCTTGCAGCCATCACAGGGCTGGCTTGGATTTGGGGAGATGAGGAACACCCCTACAAGCTGTCCTCTGTTGGGGCCAAAGTGAAAGGGGGTTGAAGAGGGTGCTGGGCAGTCTCTGGGACAATTTGGATTGGCCAAGTGAATCTCCAGGCCTTCAGACTCCATTTGAAATCAGCCTCCTCTCAGTAGGAGAAGGGGAGCAGAAGGACTTTTGCTTCCCTGAAATTCTTGTAGGATCCAGAGAGTGGCTCCATCGCCTCACATGGCTGAGCACTGCAGCTGGGAGAAGATTACGAACCCCAGGTCTTTTGACTTTCCCTCTCTGCAGAAATCCCCCAGATTTCTGGCTTTGAAACAAGCTAACTTCACCTTGCCTGCAGATCAGGGATGGAATCGGGAAGGAAACCTGCCGGCACGGGCGGTGCCGGTGGTGCCGCGCCGTAGGCAGTGCTGCGAGACTCCCACTCCCTCAGGCAGTGCCTTGACCTGAGGCTCCCTTGCCGTGCGCTTGTGAGGGCTCTCCTACATGCCGGGGCATTTTGGAGACCCATTTGTTCATCTGGGGGAAGTAGATTGACTGATTGCTTGCTTTTCTTTTTTGAAGTGTAAGAGGAAGCAAAACCTTTATTTCTTTTTTCCCTCAGAGATTATTTATAAGGCATTATCTCTACTACTGCCAGCTGACATCCTTTGGCGTCACTACCACTCAGTGCACTGAAGATGCCTCAAGGTGTGTCAGTCGTGCTTCACGTCAGTGCGCCTTGATGTATCTCTTTGGCTGGAATTGAAAGGTACAGTTTCTAAATCTCCCGGTGACCCATTTTGCATGGATCACTGGTGCACTAGAATGTAGCTACTCCTTCCCATCGTGTTAATGCAAGTTTGCCTGCGTTCAAAGCAGCCTGGCCTCCATGTGCCACGCTGAGCACAAACGGAGAGCTCGCGCTTGGGTCTCTATGTGAAACGGGCACGTCTGCTTCAGACATAACATCTTCCACACAAGTTACATGCCTTAGGTGTTTTCATTGCTATATCATAGTCCCTTTATTTAAACATTGTAAATTCTTTTGCTTGATAAACATAGGCAGACAGCTGGATTATCTTAATCTTGGGGTCTGCAGTCAGCAAGCGCAGTGAATGCTCCCAGGTTGCGGAGGCACCCTCTCCTGCCCAGGTCCCATGGGCACCCCCGCAGCTAAGTTGGGCAGCAGTGCTCAGCGCTCCATGTGTCACCAGGAAAAGGACCAAAACGCCTGCGAGGGAGCAGCCTGGCACCAGCTATGGTCACAGGCTGCCTGCTGGACTGTCCTTGAAGCCAGCCCTGGGGACAGCCCTAATTAATACTTCCAGCGCAGCCCTGTGGCTCCCCGCACTGTGTGGGCTGTGCGTTGCCCTGTCTGCCGGCACACTGGGATGGGAAGGAGGGTGGCAGGAAGGCAAACCCTCAGGGGCCCTTCTAGAAGGCCCTGAGGCCCAGCTGTGATGGCAGATGGGATTTGTGGGCAGCTCCAGACCCAGGCATGCTCAGGCTGCCTGCAAGGGCAATGCAAATGCAGTGCACCCGCCCGCAGGGTGCCACGGCCTCCAGAGTCCTTTAAAGGACGCCTAGCTGGGGTACAACGTAAACTCGGTGCTGATTTAGTCCAGGAGCTGGTTCTGCTGGGATGAATCATTTAACCACACCAGCACCCCATGACTCTGGCTCTTATTTCCATGTTGTGGTCTTCTTTTCCCATTCCACAGAGGAAATGGTGGCCTTATCCTGGGCATGATCTGCAACAGAAAAACACTAGGAAAACAAGGAAGCATTCGAGGGGATTTCAGTTATATATATAACTGAACAAATCTGGGTGATTGGGTCAGATCTTCACCAACTTCTTTGTCATGTGCCTATTATCCTCTAATTTTATTTCATGAAAACTGGGTCTTGAAATTAATGCTGCATTAAGAGGTACATGGCAGCTCACACTATCACATGTAATGTTCCTGCCAAGCTACAACTGTAGCTTTGTCATGATTCATATTATCAAACTCCCATTAAAAAGGTTAAAAACAGATTTTCAGTAGCTAAGCTGTGGGCATCTCACATTTTTCTGAGTCTCATTTGCCTAGTTAAAACAAAAAGCAAACTCTAGACACACCAAGTTTTTAATGAAAAATTAGTCTGCAATGCAGTCATGTGGTCCTGTCTTTTTCTGGGGTGCACAACAGGTTCAGTTCCCTAAAATCACCCAGTAAATTCAAATGAGCTGGGATTATGACACAGGAGTGAGTGCTATAGGTGGGACCTTGCTGCCTTTGCCTAGGTCTGTCCTTACTTAGGCAGCACTTGTTTGTCTACTTCAACAGGGTTTTCCAACTGGGAAGTGAGGATGTGGGCAAATGAACAAGTTACTGCAGGCAAAACAGGGGATGTGGAAGTTCATCCCCTCAGCTACTGCCCAGAAACTGCTCTCATGTATTCTTTAACCCCCTCATAAATGCAAACTCACTTCTCCTCTCCCACAGGGAATGAGATACCTGGCTTTTGCTACAAAGTACTATATGTAAGAGCATGCAGGTGGACACTTGCCATCACAAAGCAGCCAAACCATAGGTTGGTGGCACCTTGTCCTGCAGTTGGTTGTCTCCCTAAACTCTGGGGCACAACAGATTAATTTCGCTAAAAACCCCACTTTTATCCTGATTCAGGTGATGGAATGGCATGGGAGTTTCTGTGCTCAATTGGCCTTTTCGTCACAGCCACTTGCAGGCAGCAACTTGATTTGACTAAAATTCTTCAGGTTTCAGCAACAGGAAATTGCAGATGAGAGAACACTCTAAAATGCATTTGCACAGTTTCGGTTGCAAGCTGTGAAAAGTAGCAGCTCCCCAAGCTCTCAACTTTAACACTACTATTAATACCATTTTTTCTAATAGCATTGAGAGTAATGGAGCATGAGGATCTTGTCGTAGTAAACATCCTCCCAATGATGCTCAAGAAACCCACGTCCTGTCTTCACACAGTTTGCTGTCTAAATGACCCAGCAAACTCCCAAGCACCTTACAGTGTCCCAGCCAAAATACAGATGGTTAGGAAGGTGACTATTTTAAAACCTAGTTTTAGGTGTTTCCTCTGCCAGGCAGCAGAACAGGCACCCTGAAATGCTCCTTGAGGCAATGATGGGTGCTGTTCAGGGTTCATGGGAGGAGAAAGGGTTTTGGCCAGTGCCTTATTCCTTTTCCTTGGAGAGCCCCAGGGACTGCTGTCATACAGGTTCTTGGAGTGCAAGGCAAGAGAAAATCCGTGCCCCAAAATTGGATGGGCTTTGCAAACTGCCCCTAAGGACTTAACACCACTCTAGTTTCCACTCTGCTCTCACTGGTAATGTAGACAGTTTGTGGTAGTATAAAAGCTGGTCAAGAGAGCCAAATAAACCACCAGGACTCCCTGCAGCACTGAAAATGTATTCCTCTCAAAGCAGTCAGGAGAGGGATGGGTGCATGGCTGATAGGAGCAAGGCTGGCTGGTGTCTGCCCCATGGTCGGGTAGTGACTCTTCCCACTCCCTGAGGACAATAGGCCCCATCCTGGGAGTGGACTGGTTTCAATATGGGACTCTCCATCTTGATCCAGTTTGGATGGGTCAAGACATGTTGAGACATGCCCTTTCAATATGCTGCATTTTATTAAAAACAAAGTAGCTGTGGGCCAGATTGTAAAACTAGGTGGGCCTCATTTGTCTGTCCCTACTGTAAGCCAATGAAACCTTCAACATATCCAAACTCTCACCTTTTTACCCATTTGAATGAAAAAGCATCACTAATAAAAGAAAATGACTCACCTAATGCTAAACCTGAGCTCTGTAGATCAGCTTTGATCAAATTCACTGACATTTGGATAACTGCGTTATTATAACTAAAACATCTTTTAAAGTTTTTTTTTCCAGACGTTCATTCTTTAAAATTTGCTTTGATCACTGTGCATATCCTTTTCAGCAGAAATTTGTCCACAGAGGGTGAATTTTTTTCATTTGTTTTTCATATGGATTCTCTTTCCTTTGTTCATATTTTAAATCAGTGAAGCTACCCTTCAAGCTAGCCCTTACAATAAAAATGCAGCTACTGTGTGGCTTTTAACAACTCATTTAACCCATCTGTGCTTCAATGGTCTTATTAGAAACCCAAGGCAACTCACACTTATTTATGCAATGAGGCTGATCATGAGGCTTAATTAGATTTTTTTTTTTAGGATAAAGTAAACATTTCAGAAAGGCAGAGCAGGGAAGTGATGGTTGCTGTTATGGTGGTCTGACAACACCAATTTGTAATATGTTACAACAGTAGTGTTACAAAATGCTGCACAGAAGGATATTTCTTTCAGAAAGTACTTTTGAATTAGTTCAAGTGCTCCAGTTTCCAAATAGGAGTCACAATCCGAGACAATTAAAATAAATGGAAGCAGGAATGTGTCAGGACAATTACAAATTAAAAGATTGAAATCACTGGAGATGGAAGGGCAAAAATTTGCCTGTGTGTAAGTATGCATCTGTGTATGAAGCTCAACTCTAGATGTTGAGAAGGATAAAGTTTGACTTTTCTTTTTCTATGGAAAAAAATTCACACATCTATGATGCAATAAAATTTAGTTTAGCGATAGATAAGTGCATTTGTAACTAATTTCCCCTTTCAAGCAGGCAGGAAGACTGTTTAAGCTTTAATTTGCTAATTATAATTTATTGTAATTTGACCATGCAGCTGGGGAAGGTGGTGCTGATTGTTCATCAAAGAAGGAGTCTGCCGGGCTCTAGAGTCAAGATAGTCTTATTAGTGGCTTTTTACAGCATGGGCAGAGTTCTTGTTAGAGCTTGTAACAGAGGTGGATTAACCACAAATAATTTTTAGAACTTTGAAGTCTAGAGCTGTAGCACCTTTTGCCGTATTCTAGGAAAGAAAAGCGAACGTGTTGAGATAACGTTCGCCGGTGAGATTCTCCCCCTGGCTCGTACCAAAGTGCAGTCTTCACCCTCTCGGGGCTGCCTGCGCAGCCATTTTGCAAACACAGATTCGTGACATCTGACAGAGCGAGCCCTGGAACTCCGCACGGCTTCTGCCTCCGATAAAACTATTTATGAGCGCACACGTTTCCAAAGATCAGGCCCCGCGATCCTTAGCTCCACACCAAGCTTCTTAGGGATTGCTTGTTTTCCCAAAACACTTTAGGCTGAGAATTCCTATTAATATAAATCTGCTTTAAACAGGACATAGTCATTTTCTAATGCAGACATCCTCTAATATTATCATGATGTGACTTATACCTTAATAGATAGCAGTTGCGGGGCAGATCTGGCCATGCAGTTGCATAACATATTTGCGGTAATGAGAACCCTTGCCGACATGGAAAATTAATATTAAGAAAATTAATGTAAGGAAAATCTTTAATAGGTTTTTTCTGTGTCTAATGCAATTTAGCAGTTAGCAGAAGGAAGGAATTTAGTACCAGGTGAGTCCCCAGCTCTTCAGAAATCATGTTTTGTTGACCACATTTTAAGACTTGCTGTTTTGATTTAGCGCATCAGGAGCAATATCTGCTTCATAAACAACAGCATGAAACACCACACTCAGGATCCCGCCTGGCATACTCAGCTGTCAGAACCTTGCCCACAAGAAAGAGTTCCTTGGTACAAATGTTTTTCGTGCTGGTGCCCGTTCTGTCTGGGGAAGTGCTTTGAAAGCTCAGAAACTTCAGCAGGGCGGGAGAGCCGCTTAATGCTCAAACCCACCTAGCAGTGACTGGGTGAAAAGATGTTATCTTTTCATAAGCAGCATCTGTCAAATCCTTTGGCAAAACAGAAGTAGCTGATTTCCCAATGAGAAAGGTTGCTCTCATCTGTTGCATGTCCAAAGACCGTAGTGTTACAGGGAAAGGGCAGCGTGCAGACACCGCTCAGCACAAAAGGAGAAGAAATCCTGGATGGGGACCAACCTTCTCTGCCTTCCACCCCAGCCTCTGCCCCCCCAGCTCACAGCTGCCATCCCATCAGAGAACACCAATGTTGGCATCAGCTTTTGTTCAAGGTGATCTATGGTTTATATGTTAGAGTCTTTTCATCTGTTGCCTGGGTTTCTCTTAAATGAAAGAAGACTGGTGTATTTTTCTGCTTTTTGCTGCTAGGAAGGTAGGTACTGACCCCCTTTATTTCCTGGTGATTGTGGATATTAAAGATGATGCAAGCACAAGATATCTGGCATGACATTACAGAAATCAAAGGGAAAAGAATTCTTGGAGGAAACCCCATTTTTTTCAATTTAGACAGCTTGAAGTTGTTTTGTTTCATTACCTCCTACCTAAATTTCTTGAAAACAATACTTAGCAAGAGGGAGGGATTTCTTGGTAAACACAGCGTATTGTATGCCATTTTTAAAGGAGTGGGTAGACTCTTAACAGCCTTCTGAGTCCTCCCTGAGAGACACCAATCGTGAGAGGAAGGGTTGTATTTGATCAATAAGAAATGTGTGTGTGTGTGTGTGTGCACAAATAAAAGGAGCAGCAAATCCAGCCCTCTTATCTCCCTTCCTTCTTGCATGCCAGATCACCTTTAGCATCAGCTCTGGTCCTGCAGCTGCTGCTTTCAAGCAGGTCTCATCGACACCAGCCCTGGCTGCTGACCAGCTCTGGGTACAGATTCAGGCCCTGTCTTTCCTCATCCCTTCCCTTTACCCTTTCATTCCCACAGTCTGAAGGAAGTGGGAAATGAAAGTCAATTGTTTACTGCACTTCTTCAAAATTAAACAGATATCAGAAATTCTCTGGAAGTGAGAGATTACAATTATTTTCTAAAATACTGCCATAATTTTTTTTTAGAAACCCTCTGCTGCTCATCGTTTCATTACTGAGGGTGCACAGAGAACAAGGCTTGTTTTTTTACAGAATGGACTGTCTTCCTGGAAACCCCAACAGACACGTAGAGAAATGTTGTTAGGTTGAAGGATCTTTCAAGATTTGGATAGCTAGTTTTGCCCAGATAAGAAATAATTTATTCTTCATAACTAATTCAGAAAGTCTTTAAACCAGATTGACCAGCAATGTGTTAATATTCATCATCATCTTGAGTACCGGCTTGATCACATTGTTCAGAAATAATACATGAAGAAAACATGCTTATAAAATATAAATATTGCTGTGCATTCTGTTCTGTGCATGCTCATCTCATTTATTTATATCCCCAAATATTTGATATAACTTCATTTTGCAATATGTCAATGCTTAGTTCATAGTTAGTTCATACACAAAAAGTAACAGAATAATGAAATATTGCACTGTTTTTACCCCTGAAGAATGAGATAATTAAATCAAGTTTTTTCAGTTGTCTATGGTGTTTTTGTAGAAGGTAGATAACACACATATATATATATATTTGGAAACACACACATTAACACACACACCCAAAACATATATGATGTCTTGTGGCTAAACCAGTTGCATTTGTCATCAATAATAGCAAAACATGGACCTGATCCAACTGCTTTGCAGTTTTCTGTCACATGAATGCAGTATAGAAATAAAAAAATAATATATAATTATACTCACCATATTACAGTAAAAAGTTTTCTGTCTAGATTTTGAACTCTATTCTCATCTCTATGAGAAACCACTATTTTAACTTGCTTCACAATGTTCCTTTTGCATCAGAAAAATTGCTGGTTATATTTGCATAAGCCATTCAGTAGACCGATAAAGATGAAAACATGCAGAAAGAATCGAGGAAAAAATTTATATCAAACACTACACATCAAAGAGGAGAGCCTTCACTTCCTTTTTGTTACCTCCACCCTTAGATTTTCACATTAATCAAATCATTACTACATCATTGTTAGTAGCCCCAAATGGCTCATATTAATTCACTTCTTCTCATTCAAAATTATTTTTTTATTAAATCCTTAACTATCATTATATGGAAATAATATGCTAATAAACTAATAAACATTTTAAATAGTTGATAATGCAGAACATTTTCCCTTTTAATTCTTGTTAGATGGACCCCAAAACAAAAACACATCAAAAGAGAAAAGAATCTAAAATTTCAATTAATCTTAACCAGAAGTTCCAGCAATGACAATATCGAAGAGACTTTGTAATACCTAATATCCCCTGACAATATTTTAAATCCACATGTGAACATAAAATAACTTCTCGCTTGACGTCGTTGACCCAGAATTGTCAGTGGAATAGAAACTTCAGTAATTCCTAAAGGTATCAAAGTGTGATTTGCTCTGATTTCAGCTTAAATTATCTATTTGTCTATATCTGCATTTTGTCTCTTTCAGAAAGCAGAGGGGATTTGTTCATCCATGGTCTTTAAAAACACTGTCTTATTTTCATTAAGCTAAGCCCACCGCTGATGTAATTCTTGCATTACAAAGGTCTTAATTTAAACCATGACATAAATGCTTTTCATCAGTTGATTTTTTTGTTCTTTGTGCCAAATTTCTTGCATTTTTAAAATAAAGAATATGGTGTATAATAACTGCTGCGGGACAGGCTGCTTTATTCTTCAATATGAAAGACAAATGGGGTGTGACATGCATACGTTTCAACATGCAGCACTTACTTCTTCAGGACCTTTACTTTTTCCACTGTTTTCTCAGTAGACTATTTCACTTCCTTTGAATCAGGCCTAACGATAACACCGGATTTGAAGCACGGTTCTCGGCGTTGAGCACACTGACGGGACCAAGAGGTGAAAAGTGCTTCTAATCTCTCTCCTCTCTCTCTCCCCTCCTCCTCTCCCTCTTCCACTCCCTGCCTTCCTCTCCTTCCTTCCCCCCTCCACTCAAGGATTTGGGGTCTGCAGATGATAATTTACAGAGCGTTTTGGAAGAAGGGTGGGGATGCATTCCTAACACCCCAAATCCTGGTTTGCATTACACGTTAGGGATTTCAAAGCAGACCAAGATTTAATCATAATCAGAAAGTAGAGAAATCGTTTCTACAACATTCTGCAGTATCGAGTCCTTTTTTTTTTTCCTTTGGTATCCCTGTAACTAATACAGCAAACTTGTATTGCCATAATGTCCTACTATTATTGCAATGATCAGTGAGCTGTGTTAATGCATCTGGGAAAACTCCATAACTTGTTTGGATAATATTTTGAGTTTAGGAGCTTGGTTAATTTTCAGACGGAGTCAAAAGACACTAGCTGTTTCTCTACTTAAATGTGAAAGTATAGAAAAAAATTTTCTTGATTAAAATTACTACAAATGAATCAAGATTGCAATGGAAAGGATGCAAATATTTTATTTAGGTAGAATTTTCAACATGATCTATGCTAACACCAAAAGGCAGCGTTAGTTCCTTGATCTCCACAGGACAGTATTGTCAAATACAGAACAGATTTAGAAAATCTCAATTGAATTTGTGGAAGGAATAAAACCTTTAAATGATCTTTCTTCATCTACTGCATTTTAGAAGATGTTGACCTGATACTTCTATGTTTTTGCTTGCTTTATACTTTGTCTTTAAAGCAATGCTCTTAAACCAGAATACAGGGACAGGTTGACCTTTAGCCTGTCAACTTTCTTGTATTATGCAAGACATTAAATGAAATGGAAAGGGGGCCTTTTTTACTCACATTAAGAATTTGTAATTAATTAATTTTAGCTGAGGTAATAGATTAATTCTATTTGTTGAACATTGAGAATCTAAATAAAATTGAAGCTGGGAAAATAAATGTTTTTCCTATGAAATACTTGGGACAACAGTATGTTGGATACTTCTATATTATATCCATAAGGTTGGATATTATTTGGTCTGTTATTTTATCTTTTCTCCTTTATTCACATTATTGTCTGTGCAACGTTCTATTGCATGAACCTGAGCTGAAGAGAGCAGGGTTATTCCGTAAGGGTGTGTTCATCTTTACATATTTTAAACCTATTTTGATAGATTTATATCAAGGCTGAAGTAATTCACTCTGGGAAAAAACTTGGCATCAAAACTTTTAAATACAAGCAGATTTTTCTTTCAAATTTTTTTAAAGAAAATTTAAAAATAATTCGGCATGTTCTTAAAGGCAAAGGTTTAAGTCCTTATTCATTTTAAGTCAATGGGAGTTTTGCCATGACTTCAGTGGAGCCAGGACTTCCTTCAAATGATGGGAAACAATTACGTCTAGCATTTTCAGATGGAAATTTTGTGCTTGTATAAATTAGAATTGTCTTCTTTTTTTTCTTTTTTTCTTTTTTTCTTTTTTTTTTGAGGGGGGCTGTGTGTATACATATTGTATAATCCATAGCGTGAACTCATCTCTGGATATCTTTCTGTTAAGTGACTGTCTTTTTCTCATTAAGATAAGTAACAGTTCAACATATGTGGTTACTTAAGAAATTCCTCAGGATCTTTAGTGGAGTCTTTTGGGATAAGATGTGAAATCAGCCGTTGTCATTCACGACAAAGATCCCACATAATTTTTCCAAAGGGTTCAGCATGCCAATGAGAGTGGATCAGCATGAGTGATTGTATTTTGCCCATGCACTTTCCATCTGAGGTTTGGATCCGAGATGGAACTTCTGCCTTTCCTGCCCTAAGCTGCCTTCAAGTACCACTTGGCATTAAAGTACCTGATGTTTTTGGCCAGGCCAGGAGACCTGTGAACTTTATTACCTTGCCTTGCTTCACAGAAAGGTGAGGTTATTGTTGGTGAAATCCTGCTCACCTTAATCAAAGACAAAGCCCAACCCCCAGAGAAGTAAATGTATGTGCTTGCATGAGGTACCTGCAGGATGGGGCTGGCCTCTCTCTCTCAGGTAAAGCTGTTCCAAAGAGATTTATCGTACCTGCCACCTCTGATGGTGTTCAAATACCAGCAATACTAAAGCTATCCGAGGCAGATGATGCAATTTTTGTACGAGGGATGAGAAGTTCAACCAGACCTACCCTGAAGTTCCTGCCTTGAACCCTCAGAACCTCAACACTTCTCTGGGGATTTGATCCCACATGTGGGGTCTTGGGGCCAAGCCAGGCTACTGTAGAAAGGAGAGCCCCTTCCCCATGCCAGCAGGGTGGAACAGTGTCCAGCTCTGTGTTTCAGGATGTTAGAAACTGGAGCAGCTCTACTGTCATAGTCCTAGATGTGAGACAGCATCTAAGGCCTTTTTGGGTGTTTCCTGTGGATGTGAGATTGATGGTAATTCTCTGGTGCAATCCTGCTTTTTTACAAAGAATGAGTAGTCTGATTTCCTGAACCCTGTGAGGGACCAGCAGCAACATGCAACAACTTTGCCTGGGATCAGCCAGCACTTCTGGAGAGTTTTCTGATGAAAGGGAGCTCTGCTCTCTGCTTTCCTCCCTGACTCTGCCACCAACAGCGGCTCAGCTGCACCCTGGTCGCGATTTCTCCACAAATTTTGTGGACCATTCTCTCTGTTGCCTGTACACTTCACACTGTCTGCACCAGGGAAGGCTGGGCTCCCACGCACCACAGGTGCATGGGCTGTGCAATCTGGGGGGATCAGAGCTTCCACGAGTCTCCCTCCTCCACAAAAATGCTGTCAACCTGAATGAACTGGGTCATTATGGCCATGCCCTCCCAACCCAGGCACAGGTACAACAGAGCTGCCCTCGGCGTGTGTGCCCTGGCTGCCTGCCCTTCCAAACTCTGGTCAGAAAGCTGAGTGACAGGTGTCACCTAATTGTCCAAGTGATTAGTTCCTTCTGCTACATACACAGGTACTGTGGCCTTTTGAGCTCAAGTGTCTATCCTACCATGCTCGTGATGAGCAGGCAGCATTGCAAAGTCTTGAAAATGAAAATGCTGATGGTAAGCACAGAGGTGAGGCTGAACAGTGATTTGGATATGGCTAAAATCAGTAATTGCTCTCTGAGCAAACATGGAAACAGAGCCAAGAGAGTGAAATGCTGGGTTTTTATTCCTTCCTCCACAAATGGAGGAAGGAATAAAAATGGAGTCCTCGTATGTCTTGGCTGTTGTGTGTATGTAAATGTACTATTGCAGTGTGTAGCTGCCTCCATGCATACACTTTCATCAGTATATTAATTTCATCCTTCTTTGGGGAATAACTAAACTACATGTTAATACTATCAGTAGTTTGCACTGTTAACATTCTATTATACTCCCATAAAATCCAATGACAGTTTCATATTTAGAATAAATAACTCTACACCCCCAATCTAAATCTATGTGTGTGTGACCAAACAGCATTCTTTGCTGCTAGGATGAAGCATTTTCTAAGATTTTGGAAGTTTTTTTTTTTTTACATCAGCATGCAGTCCAAAGCCCAACATAGATCCCACAGAAGCTGGATGTTGCAGGGACTGCCAGGCAGCCCTATCACAACTGGATGTTGCCTTGTGCTTCTGTCTTTTGTGATACAACTTTTGTTGCCACAGTTATGATCTGGTATGTTATGGCTGTGACCAAATACACCTGGTTGATGTATTTGCAGTTTCAGTTAAACACATAAGGGGTGTGATGAGAACTTGTTATTTCAATTTTCATAGCTGTTAGTGTATGCAGAAATAACATGCTTCTGTGCATCTCCAACCTTTTAAGTATTGTAGCCTTTTTATTTTGTTGCTCAGAGTAAACACTGGCCTCTATATATCCATCCTGCTCTCCATCTGGTATTCTGAGACTGCAAGCAGTAGTAAAGGTGGGGCTACAGACATCAAAGATACTCATACGTCTTGAAACTAAGCACTGTGCTAAACTCCCTTTAATGCCTCTGTGGGAAAGTGTCTCCATATGTCATCCCATGTATTTTCTTTGCTATTTAAAGTATTGCTTAATAGTACACTAAGCTGGTGGAAAACTATTTGCTTTGTTGGGTTAGTTCTACTCGGGCTTAATGCAGGGCTGGGTGAGCACCAGAGCCTGCGCACGGAAGCGAGTGGGACCAGGAGCAGCTGGGGTGGGAGGAAGAGGGGCTGGGGCACCCGGCAGGCAGTGGGGTTTGCATGGCTGGGAAGTGGTTATCAGTCCAGCTGAGTGGAGAAATCCTTGGCTGGCTGGGAGGAGTTGAGGCAGGGGTGTAACTGGACTTGCACTTCATCAGTTGCACAAACACCCTGTGGGTAAGTGGGGTCTGTATCTCTGAAGTATTTTCAGACCTTGTAAATCCCCATCTCCATCTCCTTTGCTAAAGTTCTACTCCTTTTGGACTGTTCTTCCCAACTTCATGCTTTCTTTCTTCTCAGCAATTGGAGCACCTTCCTGCAATCCTATCCGCTTATTTCTTGTCCTCTCTGTCTTCTGTGATTCTCTCAACTCTGTAATCAGTCTTTTAACAAGTCCTGTGGAAACTCCTTCTTGTGTTCCTCTACTGATTTTTTGAAGGGCTCTTTCAGGTTTTGACTTTGATCTCTTTCCCTGTTTTCTCTACGCTTCATCTCTGGACAACCTCCTACCAGAAACAGATATGTAGAACTCATTTTAGTGCTAGCAAGTCACAGACCTACTATGCATCTCCTGCCACCTCCTCCTGCTTTCACTTTATTGCCTAGTTTTTAGAAAAAGCCTATCCTTTCCCATTTCTTAAGTCTGGGCCACCACACACTCAGGAACGCAGAAGTCATGAGACCAGAAGGACAATCACTCCTTTATTCTGATTGTTTATCTGGACTTTAAAGGCAACTTCCTTTAGAACCATGATTTTTTAAATTTGAGGTTGCTGTTCCCTCCTTGTTTTTAACTACAGACCAAATACCTTGTAAGAATTTGTCTTTCCTAGAGATATTACTTCTTTTCCTTTCCAGTACATGGTGACATCTCTTGTGTCTTTCCAACTTTTGTAGTTTTGGAGAGGCAGCAACCAACAAATTTCCCTCTGGCCATTCTTTAACACCACTTGGGCTACTGTGCTTTCTTGGTTGCTGCCTTATTTCTGCAAGATACCTCAAGCAAGGAATCGGGTTAAGGGGTAGGTTCTTGAAAATGAAAGTGGTAAGACTGACAAGACTATCTTCCAATTCACAGTCTAGTTATCACTAGCTTAACTATTTCACCTGTGCTTTTGCAGTGGCCAGGACCCCGTATCGTTGCAGTAGGACTCCTCTTGTACAAGAGAGGGTTAGTGAAAGTCTTTGGGCACAATTTGTTTAATCCAGCCTTAAAAGTCTCCTCTATGCTCTCCTCCCTGTCTTCCTGCAAGATGTGGTCAGGGTGGCCGAGGCTCTTGCATGAACACCCTTGGTACAACCCTGCCTGCTGTTACACAGTTTAACCCCTTATACAAGCGGCTGCACTCAACCCCATATGCACTTTTTTCATTGTAGTATCCCAGGAGGAAAAGCTAGAAGACTTTAAATGCAATGTTTTTATTAGAATAAAGATAATTTTTCAAAGGTGACTTTTAAACAGATGGTAGAAAATGTCAAGGCTTCTGCTTGTGTTTAACTGTAATATGGCATTGATATGGAGGATGCATTATCAAAAGGTAATAAACTCCAATCCTAAAGGATGTACGTGGCCAGCAGTTACACTTATTCCAAAGTCTTTTTTTAAATCTTACTACTCATGAACCACACATGACTCAAGCTTGCCATATAGGAGAACTGTTTTATCTCTCCCTCCAGTTATAGTATTTATAATAAAGATAGACATAACAGCATATATTTAATATAAATATATATAATTGTATTTTCCAAAGACCTGCCCTTACGGAAAACTACTTTTAACCATCAGAAACTGAGTGCCCACTACGTGTGACCCAAAACGCTGCATAGCATTTCAGTCTGAAAAAATCAGGTCTCACACCTCCTCATGAGGCAGTCTGGTACAGCGATGTGAGAACTGCTTTTCATTTGGGAAGGCTGAAGAAGAAGGGATTTCAGCAAACTAACTCCATACATTCAGGACTAGAAAAATGCTGGTCCATAAATTAAAACTTTTCAGAGAAATCAAATTCTACTCACTTTGTTGGAAGCACAACTCTGTTTCCAGCCAAAGGAATGAGCACGGTTGATCCCTCCACATATAGTTTTTTGAGTTTGGAAATTCAAACACGAGAGAAAGTATCTCTCTGACTCTTCTGTAGAGGAACCATTTTTCCTGCACTGATGTGAGCTGGGCTGTACCAGTATAACTGAGGACAACACTTGACTTGGCCCTGTGTTCATGCTTATAATATTGCCCCTATTCACACAGTGGAAACTTGCTGGATTTTTTCCATTAGGAGGAGAAATTGATGATAGGAGTCAGGAATGCCTTTGGTTTATTTACAAAGCATGTACTCAGAATCTTGTTTCTCTGAATGCAGCAGAAACAAACAACAGGCACTTTTCTTACTCAGAGTTTCCAAGCCTGAGTCTGTGTTGCGGCGTGTGTTCCACAGAGCCGTGCTGCTCCGGCTTGGGCCCCTGGCAGGGCTGCTTCCCTGCCTGCTGCTCCTGAAGGGCAGCGAGGTGAGACGTGCACAAGCCCCCTCCTCCCCACATCGAACCAGCTGGCTTCCTAACCCACCATGCCACAGGGGATTCTGGTCAAGCTCAGCCTGCTTCTGGCCGAGCTCTGTCACGATCCAGGTCACATCTTCTGCTGTCTCCAGCCTCCTACCCCTGAAGGGGCTAGAATGCTCTTTTCGTTTAGCTTGAAGGGCAGACATGTGCAATAGCTTTTCGGAGGAATGTGCCTGTAGATTAAAAAACTTCACTGCCATGAGAAGCCCATATAGATACAACCCACACGTGCACATGTACACACATGCACACTCCTGCATGCACACATGCAGAACCTCCAAGCCTTTGGAGGAGATGAGTAACTTGTAGTACAACAGAATTATAAAATTGTTTCATAGGTGTCTAAATAATTTATAATTCTCAGTTCCTTTATTGTAGGCACCGTTTCACACTAGTTTTACAACTAAACAGCTTATCTCAGATCTGTGGCATGAATTTTTGTCAAAGGGAAATAGGTAAATGACAGGGAAAATTCTTGACATTTAGGTATCATTTCTGAAGGCTTGCAACAAGACAAAGTTATCACATTTCAAATAAGTGCTAATTTTTATGATATTGAGCTAGTCACTCTTGAGCTCTGCTGATCAAACTTTGATAGGAGCATGCAATGTATATTGTCAGAGATTTTTCATTCCATGAGTAAAATTCCCCAATCATTTCAAACTAAAAAGATGGAGACGATGAGCAGGCAGTTACACTGTGGTATATTTCTCAGCTCACAGTCTTAAAGTTTTTTTCCACCTTTAGTAATATTTACTTGTAGCAAAGAACATTAGAATAGTTGTAAATGCAAGTGAAGCTAAAAGCAGAGTCACATCAGAACCCACTGCACAAAAAGTGGAAAGCTGATAGAAGAAAATGTTCTCATGGCATTGCAGCTTTGTAGTATTTCCATACTTTCTTCTCAGGACAACCTGAATTTCACAGAGACTCCCTTTTTCTCTGATCTCTACAATTCCCTGATCTCTGTAATTTGTGAATTTTCATATGTAAAACTGATCTGATTAATTCTATTTTAAGTACATATCCAATTCTAAAACAACTTTAAAACTATTGCTAGGGTGGGATAAGCATTACATTTATCACATTTACATCAAATAAGAGAATAGCTGGTAGTTTATGAAACAGATCCTTTGAACCTGATGTTGGACCAGTGAGAAAGGGATGTTTTCAATGATTCTTTTCATATGTTTATTGGATGCACACATTGCTTATATCTGTCAATAACACTGAGAGCTATGACTAGATAGGGCAAAATAAACATTTTTAAACATGAACAGACTGCATTGGTAGCAGTGGAATGCATCTAGTTAGCTAAAGACCTTGTCCTCAGGCACTGAAAGGATCATAATTACAGTTGCAACTCCACCTTCTGGCTTATTTTGCTCTAAGGAGTCCAAGATTTTGGGTCTTTTATTTGAATAAATGCGGATACTTCCTCCAGGGTTTGAAAAAGGGAAAAATTGACAGCTACATTCCAAAGAAAGCTTAGCTGGATGGAAAAGACTGCTTGTAATACTAATGTGCTCTTTGTTTAGTGGCGCAAATCATTATCATCACTTTTAAAATGTGTAACTAGAATAAACACTGGATATGAAAGCAAAGACTTCTCTTCATTTCATGAGTTGAAGATTTCCATATGAAAATAAAGGTATATGTGTGAAATCTTTTTCTGAACAACCTTCAACTTGGGAAAAGTACTGTGGAAAGCTCTTCTCACCAGAGGCATTTGGGCTACTTTAAAGGAACACACAAAGAGTAAATTAATCACCTGGAGATGGAGAGTGAAAAAGCAGCTACATCCTTGACTAACTTTGTTCTGTGATAGCAAAAAGTCTGAATTTTCCATAGTTGTCTCCATATTTGTAAAGCTAGGGTACTGCCACAGACACTCTTCTACATTAAAGAGTATTTTTAACATTTAGTATTCCTCTTCACCACACGTACCTGTAGCAGTCAATTTTGTGATTACTCTCAATGGCTTCAGAACAGCATTCAAACTCATATGTTCCTGGTCAGAAGGGTTTTAAACATACAGCTCTTTTTTTAAAAAGGAATTATACACAGATTTGGTTATAAACATCTTCTTTCTGCATCTTTATAAATAAATAGAGACTCAGAGTCATACATAGGATTTAATGGAAAAAGCTATAACCCTGTGTAAAGACAAGCACCAGCAGTGGAACAGTGATAAATGAAGCTGTTCAGGCTTCCTGGCATGTTGATTCTGCAGAGTACATTTTACTGAAACAGTTTCCATATCATGTTTGGCCTCATGAATGTTCAGTGGTAGAGGCCAAATCCTGTCTTCAATCCAATCTCTGCAATTCCCTTCAACCACGTTGCAGCTTTCATCTGTTTTCTTGCATCAGATTCTTTCACGGGAGTTCAGCCGTGCCAAGCATCTTGAAGCTGTATTACCAAGAATGTTTCAAGCACAAATCTCTTAGCCTCATCACTGAACACAAGTGCCTTTGCCCAAGTGCAGAAAAGGTTTCTTTGCCTTGAATTCAAGGAAAAAACTGGCAGTTTTTGCACCACTTTGAGTCAAGATCTTGGCCTTTAAAGCTGTGGCATAAACTTAGGTGTTGAACCGAAGCAGGATTTGGACTTTGGAAGAGGAATCAGTGTCTGTAGGAATCTGTGAAATGTTTCCGTGTGAAGAGAACATTCTCCAGTATGTCCCCAGACTGGCCTGTCTGCAGGGCTTGGGAAAAACAGCATCTTAATTTTCTCCACAGCCCACATTCACAGACTGAAATTATAGCTGTGCCTTGGTCTGAACGGTTTTCACCCCCTCTGTCCCTGGGGTGTCAACCCTTTCTCCCTTCTTGTGAGCAGAAATTAATGGAAGAGGAGGGAAACATTTGTTAGTTTTGGCTCAGGGCTGGCTGGGGCACTAATAGGCTGACCAAAGAGTCAAGATGTCCCCAGAGGAGAAAGGACTAACCAAAACAAAAACCCCATGATGAGCAAAATCAAAACCAGGCCAGAGTGTGAGATTTGAGGGTTCACATGTACATCAGGAAGGTATCGGGGGACCGCACCGAGCAGAGGACCCCAAAACATGCTCAGCAGGCTGCAAGTATCCGGTTTAGCACTCACTTCTTTACTTTTCCTTCGCTAGACTGCTGCACCTTGATAAAAAGCCTTTCCTGTCATCACCACCCGCGCTCCCTTACCTCACGGTGCCAGGCGGCAAGCGCGTGCTCGAGGGACATGCCCTCTGCTCCTGTTCTGCTCCTTGCCAAAGGGCCTGGTTGGGCTCCAGGGAGAGCTGCTTTCCTCTCCTTGCCAGTACCAGAACAGCTTCTGCCTAAAACTGGAAGACCAGAGAAGACTTCTTGCAATGCTACCATGTCACCAATCCCAGTGTAGCCGAGACAGTGCAGGAACACTGCCCTGCTGGTACTGGGACATTTAGAGGGTCATGGATTGGCTTTTGGGGTGCTCAAGCACATTCCTAACTGGAGCTTCTTTTAAGAGAAGTTTCAGGCTAGGGATGGGAACAAGTGGAAGATGGAAGGAAGAAGCCAGTGAGAAAAAGCAGCTGAGGAACAGCAAGGAAATGAAGAAGGTATGGTGTCTTTCCCTGCTGCAAATGGGACCATTCCACTGGAAGAAGAAACATCTGAGAAATTTTTTTAAAATACTGCCTCAAAACAGTTAGGACTAGCAGATATCAGTCAGGGGAAATCTGTCTTTAAGTTCAAGACTCTGGAACTGTATTTCTATTGTGTTTGAACCAATTCAGTCAACCCCATTAATTTCCATTGTTGAGGGAGTCTAAAACCGGCAGGGAAATAAGAAAAACACAGAGTCCACTGGAGAGATATGCTGAAAAAGAAAAGAGCATTTTGAGAAGAGGGCAAAAAAGTGGAGAATTGACAGGAAGAATATAAAATACAGTTAGTGAAGCAATTTTAGTGGGTTTTGTTTTTTGTGGGTTTGTTTGTTTGTTTGTTTGTTTATTTGTTTTGGGTTTTTTTCTGGTTTGCCTTTTTTTGGTTTTTTGGGGGGGAATGTTTCAATAGAGAATTTGTCATCAGTCTGTTGTAATCATCCACCTGTACAGTAACTGTAAATACACTGAGCACAACAAGCTAATCTTCTGACTTTTCTTTGCGTCACCCTTATGGGGAAATTGCCACAAGAGAAATTTATCTGACATGTTGTCATTTCTCTTTGCATTTTAAACATGTCCAAAATGAAAACATGAAGCAGTTTGTTTGAGTTGCAGAAGGGGTTTTGGCTTACTCCCCATGAAAATATGATTATAAATTCCTCCTGCATTTACTGTTGGCATATTATAAACAGTTGAGTCCACTGATTACTGGCTTATATAAGAATTTTTGTGTTATTTGAAACCTAATTCATCAGGTGCTCTATGAAAGTGACATAGATATTTTTTAACATCTAAAATTCAAACTAAAAGAAACTTCTTCTGTTCTGTGGGATCTTTATTACTAGCCTGGGGAGCAGGAAAGAGAACTGTGGGAGTTCTTGCCTCATACGCCCAAGATGATTGCTTTCAGTGCAATTTTTACCCATTTGCAGCTGGGCTGTGAGTATTCCAGCTCTGTGACAGTGTTGTCCCCATCCAGATATTCAAAAATTTCAGTGTCCTTGTTTAAACCTCTGGGGTTCAGCCTCTGCATTTGAGTCAAGATTTTGAAAGTCTTGGCATCTATCCCAATGCTTCTTGGTTAATTGTAGGGCATGAAAGAAGCTGCATTTTGACCACCCTATTTTACCCTAGTGTGGAACACTGAACTATCTGTCAGAGATGGGGAAAACCCATGGGAATGAATATAATCTGTTTATTAGTTTATGGTCACAAAGTCTTGAAGGGAGTGTTCCAAAACCAGAATGCTGGATTTGGTATTTCTGTGAGTTAGCAGAAAAACACAACTTTCTACTGACTATATGCCCAGCAGTGCCTAAATTTTTGATAAAGTAATCAAAGATGCAGAGCAGTCACATACACAAGTATTCTTGTAAGACATAATCAATATTTTTGGAAAAGCATTCTGAGATCTTCAAAACAGAACTGTAGAAGAGATTATCTGTATGAGGATGACCCAGCTGAAGAAGATAATTTCAGAAAACGTTACTACCCACACTATGGAATACATAGTTCTATGCATTCTATTGTATTCCATAGTATTTGTCATATCCTGATGTATTCTCACAAACTGTATATTTTTGCCTATTACTGTTATACTGAGGCAAACCTGAACCTCAGCTTTTTGGGTAAGTGAGAGTGAGGGTGTTGTAAACTTCCTTTTTCTGCAATTTTCTCACAGGTTAAAAGGTTTCCTTAAAGAAAAAGTAAAGCATGTCCATTTTGTAGTTACAGCAAATTGGACTCACGTTGTCCCTTAAGTTTGCTTCAGCTTGATTATGAAAGGAATCTTGATATTAATAAGAGAGATTCTCTGAGTGAACTAGCAGTCTTCACTCTTCCAGTTTGACTCGTCAGTGGTGGAACTAGTTTTCTGATATAAGGACATTTTGCTAGCCAGAAAACTGCGGAGACCATCAGGTTCTTTTGTAGGACTCATGGAACACCCAACAGTATTTGGACCTCTTTAGATGATACTGGATTTTCAATATACAACAAGCACATACTCCAAGATGTTTGGAACGGATCATAGATCTCACTTGGTAAAATGTGCAAGTGAGACATAATGTGAAACTTTTAAAACTGATAGTTCAGGAATTGGTTACTCATTGATAAGAGGCTTACACAGCAAAGTAAGAACTCACTGAAGAAGAACTTTATTAGATGAATTTCTACAGCAGGATTTGTGGCCCACAACATTAAAAGAAGCAGCAAATCCCACGTCCCACCTTTGATTCCATTATCAGCTATTTAATGGCATTGTTTATAAATATAATCATTATTTGTACAACAGTATCACTTAGAAGCTTCAAATATGAGACCACAGTTGAGTCATTTCATCTTCAGGATTCAGTTTCCCAATCTCATAGTAATATTTCAGAGCCATGTTGTTAGGAAGGCTTAGCAATATTTGCTGAGCCCTTTGAAGCAATGAAGCAATGTATTAAGGTATAAGGCGGGCTGTTATTTTAAAAAAATCGTAATTATTTTTCAAAAGCAAACAATTTTGGCAATGTGATAAAAGGCAGAAAGAAAGAAGGAGTGTAGGACTGAAGACAGTATGTTCATTTTTTTCCTCACTAAACAGTAAACTCTTTAAGGAGCACTATATACTTTCATTCTCATTGTTCTATCACCCAGCCTCTTGCACTCAAGAGCAGTCATTTCATATCTGTATTTACACTTCTCAAGCCATAGTCTGTGCTCATGCTTTTGAGCACTTTATACATTTATTTAAGGATCAACCTGGAGCACTTATTTCTCCTATTGAGAAAACACATCACATTCACACATCACAGCCTGCAACTGCAAAACTACTATAAATCATAAAATATCACTGACATTCCCCTTTCATCTTCTGATAGATGCTCTTTTCAGGGGTTTTGCTTTTATCTAGGTTGCTTTGCTACTTCTTCCTTGGGATTGAAATGCATTGTCTTTAATTTCTTTTCTCAGCCAATAGATTTTTTTTCCTCCTGATAGTGCACAACAGTGTGATTGTAAGTTATTGGTGTATGCAAGTCCACCCATGCATCTTTGGCAATCAAAACTGTATCACAAAGTCAGCTCCTCCACCAAAAGGCAATGCCCATATCAAAACCATTAATCTTACATTACGTCTATCAGTAATATGCCTGTAAATTTTGTTTGTGTAAGTACCAGTTTGGGGACGAAAAACATGAAAGTACAATTCAAACCATGACATTTGTGTGCTCTGAGGAATAGGATAAAATGTTCACTTTGCTTTCCATGGTTTTAAGCTGAATTCAAGTAGTATAAAGTAGATAAGTGTCCAAGTGAGAGGAAAAAGTAATTCAGTCTAATGAAAAAGTCATAACACAGAAGAGACAATATCAGAAATGGAAGGGGGATATCTAGAGGAGAGGCCAGTGGGAAATTTCATAGGCAGCCAGAAGTGGCAAGAGATTTGGAATGTGTTACTGTAGAGATGCAGTCAGGACCATTAAAATAAATAAACCCAAAGAAGACGTTGTTTGTTTTGAGCTCTGCTGGTAATTCTGCAGCATACTTAAACTTCATCCACAAGTTGCTGCTTGTTGGCTCATTAAGTCAATCCACTTGCTTTTTTAATCACCTCTATTGCTGATGATAAGCATGCAAATATTTTGTGGCAATATTTTGTGACAACTACTTCCCATCATTGAAAATATGATCTAGCCCTGACGAAAAGGTGATTAATGAGACCCCACAGCTCTTTTGAAATTTCTTTCGTTATGACTATGAAAAATAGAAGTATAATTTAAAAAAATATGCTAATTCCTGATGAACTTTAAAAAAATAAGCAACAAAGAGTTGATTGGGACAGTTTGGGTAAATTTAGCTGGTGTGAATCAGTGGCTAACATGAAACAGCTGGATTTATGGTATTCCACCAAACTTGTTTCTGTTTTCTGCTTAAAGGCACCATTAAGCCCATTGCTTGTTTTTAACTACCTAGTTTCTAAAAGCTGTACATTACTTTAAATGATGTGTTCTGTGAATCTGGTCACAAGATCCTGCCTTGACTGTGCATGAAAAATATGCTGGAGATAAACTGTTAGTCTGTCTTTCTGTCTGATAACAAAAGGTTCAACTCTGTTGAGGTTAAAGCAGTCTATCTGGAATAGGAATTTAGCTTGTTTTAAAAGCCACTTTCTGAAAAGATTCATTTCCTATCTCTAAAGGTGAAATGGGCTCTTCTTGGATTAGAAAATACTGTCTTCTTCAGCATTTGCAGTATTATGTCTCCACTGTGTGAACCCAATATTCACCCAGGATTGTGTAATGGTAAAAGTATTTGCCTGAAACAGCAAGCTTTATGATTGACTGATGATATTCTACTGAAGATTGAAGTGAAGATAACATTTGCAAAAGAAAAATATTGCTGGCACTTGACTACCTGTTCTGTACAGCATTTATTCGCACTTGTCAACTAACCAAAATAAAAGCTTTAATGCTGCCAATTTGTGACCTTCCTTGCTGTAAAATATTCTGTTACTAAATCAGCACTTCTCTGCTGCCTGTGTTTGTCTTAAACCTTTTTGTGAAACAGTATCTACCCCCTTAGAGCCATTTACTGCTCTTGCTGTGTACGCAATGAGAGTTCTGTGCAAAGATCAAGGGGACATTAGGTGTAGTTACATCCAGGTGATAGTGATGCAGGGTTTACTTTAGGGTTGCTCATTTATTAGGATACATTTTGTGTGTTCTTACTGAAGGACAGCTCAGCGGTATTGGAGCCTGAACTCATTGTTCTCAACATTTAAACACTTTTTACGCTGAATAGTTGGGATGAGCTGGGTAAATGTTTTGAGGTTTTTTAAGGTAATGAGTGAAAGACACATGAAACTAGAGTTATGTTTTACCAGTTTAATACAGCCATAAACTGTACTGCCTGATTTATAATGAGAAGATGTTCACATTTCTTATAATAATCTGTGATGAATAGGAAGTGTTTTCGCCTATGGCTATATTGTGCTAGGGTCTGATTATATCAGAGTTCATAAATGAAAAAGTCAGAAGGGGCCACTGTGATCATCTGGCTTGGCCTCTTTTATAATACAAGCCATGGGACTTCCCTGAATTAATTCCTGTTTGAACTGAAGCACATAGTTTAGAAGAGCAGCCAATCTCAATTAAAATATTTCCAGTGATGAGGAGCCCACAGCAACCCTTAGTGAACTGTTTCAAGGAAAAACTCTCCTTGCCCCTACATTTTTGAGCCTTATTTTTATTTTGAATTTCCCTTAATTCAGCTTCCAGCAGCTAAATCTTATTATGCCTTTGTCTGCTAGACTAACTCTTATTTATCAAAATCATATTCCTGCTACAGATACTTATGGTCTGTGATCGTCTCAACTCTTAGCCTCTTATTTTCTAAAACAACAAATGAAAATCTTAGAGTATGCTGTAAAACTTTTTCTAGTGGTTTAATCAGTCCCATGGCTCTTCTTCATAGTCTGTAATCCCTTAACATCCTCTATGGATTGAAAACATCAAGAATGGACTGTAGCCGATCATAAGTCCCACCAATGCTAAGTGCAGCAGTGACATCATCTTCCCTGCTCTTCATGCATGCTCTTGGATCCCTTGGATCCCTTTTGGCTGCAGTGCTCATTGAAAGGTTATATTCAGGAAGTTACTGACCATCAACATTCAGAGGTTAAGTCAAAGTTAGAAATGTACTGAGTAACTCAGAAGTAAAAAAAAAAGAAATATTTCAGAAGATATTTTAGCTTCCTTATGTAGGACCGAATCATATCCAAGCTGAACATAGCTGGACATGGGTGTACGAAAGAATTCCTCTCACTGCCTGCCTCTCTTGTATGTCTATGGATGTGGTTGTGTGCAACAGCTTTAGTGCTTAGAGAAGCAACAGGGTTGAGCTTCAGGTGCTTCACTCCAGAGCACATCAACTGGTGAAGGGAAGCAAGGAGAGAAAGAGATGGGTGGCCCCACCCACCACAGAACTTGCTCCCCATCTCTCTACAGTGCTGTGGAGGCAGGCCAGGGGGAGGGAGGTCCTCTGGCATTCCCTTCCTGAACATCACCAGTCCCAGAAGATTGTAAGGAGGGAGCACATGGAGAGGCAAAGAGGTGCCTGGAGGTGGATTTCTCCAAATCTACTTGACTGCAAAAGCCCGGGTTCATTCAGTTTTTAAAGCAAGGGTAGCGAGACAGTCAAGACCACTCAATAGCCTGGCAGTATTCCTTCAGCCTCGCATGCTGTTTTCTCTAACCAGCTTCCTCAAAGTAATTTTACACTTCATCTTGGAGAATGAGTAAGCATCCTCACACCACTTTAGACAATATCATCAGTAGTTTGTGTAACTTGCACAGCTACTTATGTAAAGCAGCCACTCACCTCTAGGAGATTAGTGAAGCTTATGCTAAACCTCCTTCCTGTGTATAGTCTCTGTTGTTGCATGAAATACTTATATAAAATCTGATGTAGGCATTGTTGGTGATGCTTCCTTTGCCTTTACTGTGGCAGCATAGATGGCCTTTCAGTTTATAAATACTACTGATAGCAGCCAACAGTACAGGGTAAAAATGGACATGTTTTATACAGTAGACGAACCTGTGACAATGTCCCCATAGGAACTATACTTATACTAATGTTCCATTTACTGCATTTATTAAAGATACCAAAATTAATTGCAACTACCACAGCCAATTTATGTGCTTAGCATTCTGTTACACATCCTTGAAGTCTGAAATTCATTAACATCATACATATTTTAACGCACTCATCTGTCTCTTTCTCTTTTCTTAACTGTGTGTAGGATCTAAGATATTTTCCTCAGGGATTGGAGAGGTGTTGCTCCACACCATGCTGTAGCACAGGGTCTTGGATATACCCTGTAGGAGTTTAATGAGTGTTTATCTTCTGATAGTACCAAGAGGCTGTCTTGGAGTCAATCCTTCCGGTGGCTGTAGTTTCTCAATGTAGTGCTGATCATATCTCAGTGAAGGTGGATCTTACCATCCTTCATAGCAATGCCAATGACCCGGTGTTGTAATAACGTCTCAGAGAAACACATGCTTGCCCACTGCTCTATTACACCAACAAGAATTTACTTCTTCAATGTCCTGAATTTTTTTGAAGATCACAGCGTGTCCTGGGGAGATCCCTAGTTACAACAAAGTCTCCTGTTTAGAAGGCAATCAGGGTTTTGGTTGTAGTGAACTCACATCTTTTCACATGCGCTGTTCTTCCTCGTCTTCTCACCACCACTAGTGACAGTGGTGCTGGAGCTATGAATGCAGGAATATGCAGACAACATTCCGTGCAGCCTCAAGATGTTGCTTAGGCTCTTAGTACATGTATTTCGTTATTCAGGAAGGCTGGCTGTATTTTTTCTTTGCTTTTTGCAGAGATAGAGTCTCACAGTCTGTTCAGGTCATTGCAACCACCCAAGCTAACACACTCCTGGGTTAAGTTGCCGTCTCTCATTTGGGAAATTGTTCAATTCACAACATGCAGCTTGAAAACAAAGTAATAAGTGCTAAATTTACACTCAGCTATGACAGTGCTTTAACTTCACATCTACAAGAGATGTACAAATACTTACTGTCTTCTAGCTCAAAATTGTAACTTCTCGGTGCATTTTTCTCAGAAGGTCCATTCCTACTACACTCCAGGACCGGCTAGGGATGCTGCAGTTTTTCATTGTGTCTTTTGCTGTTTGGACCACATTTCCCCACATGCCTCACATCTGCTCACCAGGTTCCTGGATATCCTTGATATAGTTTGGCCAGTCTGCTGTGCCTCTGGCTCTCCAGATACAGAATTCTCTTCCAAAATGGCTCTGTGTTATTCTTCAGAGTTTCTATTTTCAGTCATTCAACTGCCCTTACATACACTATCTTCTGTGCCCAATTCATCTTGATAGCTCCAATATTTTTGAGAAGCAAGCAAAATTCTTCCCTGATGTCTGGCTACCCTATCAGAAATCTAGACATAAGCACTTGTAAATCTTTGTCTCGTGAAGTTTGTTTTCAGATATTTTCCAAATCCCTGCCTTGAAACCATCTGTATAAGAATAAAAAAAAGGAAAACTATCACTTCACACATACCTTGGGCAGAAGCTTACTTTTTAAAAATCCTTGGTATATGACTGGATTTTCTATCTGTCAAAGTACTTCTTGCTCATTTTCACTTATTTCATGCTGCAGGACTCCTATGGCTAAAAAATAATTCTATAAAAGTAGAATTGCTTTGCAGAGTCAGAAGCTTTTGTTAAAAGTTGTTTATGGCTTTCTACCCTTAAACTTACACACAAAACTCTATGGCCAGACACTCTTCCCAGTGCATGTTTTTCATCCTTTTGGTAAGAGTGACCTTGACATAAAAGCTATGGAATATTTCTGTCTTCAGTGCAATGCCCCAATTCTCTTTCAGTTGCATCATATTATTTACTTGCCTATTGATTTTAGTTATTGCATTTAAAGGTGTGAGATATGTTCATGAGATTATGCTGAAGTTTTCTTTCTATAACATCTTTCTTCTGTAGATGCACCAAGGGTTTCCCATGCATTCAAGATTCTTGGAATAAATATCAATAGATATTTTTATAATCTAATAAGAAAAAATAGAGAAAATAGTAATGAAAAGCATAAATACAAGTAATTAAAATATATGTAAAAATATATGTAAATAAGATGATAAAAATATAAAATGAGAATGTAATGGAAAAAAGGAGATAGCAGTCAGCCTTTTTGTCTCCTCTGCATGTCCTCCTCCTGGCTGCCACTGCTCCCTGGGAGTCAGATCTCGTTAGCATTGTCTCCATGCTGAGCCCAGCAGTGAACCCTCAGCTCGCAGTGAGCCACGTCAGCATCTGGCATGGCACAGATCCCTGCTGTGCAAATGAGCTAGACAGGGCTGGCAGAGGATGGTGTAAGGCAGAACTCGTTTGTTCAGGCACATTTCTACCACTTATCAGCCATGCCAGCTCAGGCACAAGTTTCTTCATCAGCACTGTAGACATGTCCTAGGCTCCTGGACATTATTTAACGCATGAGACTAAACAATGATCTTGTGGGACTTTCTGTGAGTTCAGACTTCAGTGGCACTGTGCATGCCTGCTTTTTCACACACATAATACAAGAAGAAGCCGCTACTATGAAGATTTTAAACCAAGGCAGTATGAAGCCCAAAACAAAACCCACTGGACAGGAGTCTGTTCTGTGTCATAACTGGCATACAGGTGAATCAGCCTGGAAACTGCTAAGCATAAGAGAAATTAGGTGACTGTAAAAAGAATGTGACATCATTTTATGCAAATAAAACTTGATGCTTAGAATGTGACTGGTTTTTCATTATGAAATGATACAAACACTTAATTGATAGTTTGGTTCAATTGCTACCAAAGACTGGCCAAAGATGGCTGGAAGACAAGCACATGGTCTCAGAGTTGCTGTCCAAGTCTATCTGACTTCCAACTCCCACTTTATTTGTAAGATGGAAAACACTGACTTTCCTGGGGCACAAGTAAGGTGCAGGTCTTTCAGCATTGCTTGCTGATAGGCATTGAGAACTTCCCTGGCTGGCATAATGACCTGGAAACACTATGGAAATCTGAAATTAAGAAAGCAACAGATCTGCATAGGATCCCCATATTAAATTGGGTTCTCAGTACATATGACTTTCCTCCTCAGTTCCATTGTTTCCTCTATTGTCCATTGCTAGGAAGAAACTTCAGCATCCTGTCCAGAAGAAAGCTGCCTTGTATTTTAACCATTTTTGACCTGAGGAATTGAAAACCCTGGGACACACCAAGCACTCACGCACCCACCAGCATGTTTAACTGCAGTCTGAAGAGCTGAATAGGTGCTTTTTCCTTGTAAAAATTTCCCAGTGAAGCTGAGGAGTAAGCTAGATTGATATTAGGTTGAGTGGGGAGCCTGAGAACAGCTTGAGAGCTGAAGGCATGTGTAGGTTGGGTCATGGGGTTTAGCTGTGTGGTTAAATAAAGAGCACAACAGACAGGTCTGGTAAACAGTAGTCAAGATTCAGGTTTTAAGCACCTCAGTGATCAACAGGTGGAAGTCTTGTGGGAACTGAAAGGGCCTTGGCGAGGGGAACATTGCAGAGGCCAAGAGCCACAATTCTGCAGGGCTGTTGGCAGAGCACTCCTTGAAACACTTCTGCTGTACCTTCACTGGGTAGCTGGTGTGCTGGGGCTCTGGCCCACTGCTCAGCCAGGTACAGGGCCCAGCCAGGCTGAACCGTGACCTCTGCGAGTGCTCGCCTTCCCTTATTGTAGCTGCAACACTGGGAGAGCTCTGCTGGCCACCAGTACATCAGGCAGGCTGCAGCAAATGGCTCCAGCACAAAGGCTGGAAGTCATGTCTCCATACTGTCGTTAGCTGAGTGGGCAAGAGGAGGGCAAATTATTTGGAGAGAAGCTAAAATCATTTTCCCCAAGTCCTGATAAAATCAGATTCTCTATGGAGTGTGTCAGCCTTTCTGTGCCACTTACCCAGCCCTGGAGAAGAGTTGGTAGCATTGTACCGTTTACACCTCAGTCGTAAGTCACATAGGAATCAGTAGTTAGGGGTGCCCTTTCTTGTACTGCTTTGAGGAACCTCACTTCTGTCATGAAACTGCTCTTACCATAGTTTAAAGTAACTTCTCTTTCATGCATGAAGTCAAGACAAAAAGCTTAAAATCAAGTGTGATAGGAGCATGCTGTTAAGTACTGTCCTCTGAAAAGTCAAATGAACTTCCTCCTAAGATCGAGTAAGGATACTCTTCCAGCCCACTTATTCAGCAAGATGCTACCAAAATCCTACTTTTCAAAACTAAGATGCTTCTTTGTTTCTTTCAGGGATAAAAAATTTAAAAAGCCTCTTCTGAGAAAATATGGAGAGTTTTTCCAAACTAGAGGAGCGAATCTGTCCCCCACAACACTCACTCAACTACTTTCAGTCCAGCTGATTCTTTATCACTCAAAATCTGGATATCTTTATTTTAAAGTCTTCTGAGGATGGATTTATCATGCAAGGAGAAAAGACATGAGAAGAAGGTTCTCTGCACATGTGGAAAAATGATCTAGAAGAAAGTGGGGAAGGAAAAT
The DNA here is from genome assembly GCA_013398955.1 of Callaeas wilsoni. Lineage (NCBI taxonomy): Eukaryota > Metazoa > Chordata > Aves > Passeriformes > Callaeidae > Callaeas > Callaeas wilsoni. The sequence continues at coordinate 428,599 of VWPU01018068.1, read as the reverse complement.
ACATTTCAGTAGGAGGTTATATTACAATTCTCACATAAATTGGGTCTGGCAAGAACCTGTAAAGCAGAGTTTGAGCCTACATGACAAATACAGGGAAAATCTTCATATATCCACATATTTGGTTTAGGTTTGAAGTTCTAGTGCAATGTGTGTGCATAGGAGAGAACAAGAGCATGTGCAAGTGAAAGCAGGAGGAGTCAGTTTCTGTGGCTATGCCAAGCAGGGCATGACTATATAATTCGTAGTGTGGGAAGAAGCCAGCATACAAGACCTTTGCGATGTTGAAAGCATGATGAAATACCTGGGTTAAAAGATTAATACAAAGAAGAGCACATGAAAAGTCAGAGTGAGGAACACAGGAAGGCAAAGGATCGATAGGAGTAGTTCAGAGAGACAGGGAGGGCTGCACATGAAAGGAAGAGGAGAAAAGCAGGGCACCACCGACTGGCCAATGTAAGAGGAAACACCTGAAAATAGAGGAAGATAGGAAACTTAAATAGGAAGAAATAATGTAAAGATATTGAAGAAATATAAGAAACATAAAGCAAATTTTAAAAATTTTTTTTGATAAGTTGAGAGTTTTCTAGGATTAGGACTTTTTTGGGGGGGGTTATTGCTTTTGGGTATAAAATGCACTATAGAGATAGAAAAGTGTCTACAGTCAGTACCGGCTGCTTGCTACCTCTCTTATGATTTTGGTTTGGGGTTTTTTGGTGTGTTGTAGGTTTTTTTATTGGTTAAATGCTTGATTGGTTGCTTGGTTGTTTTTTATTGTTTTGGGTTTTTTGGTTTGGGGGAGTGGGATTGGTTGGTTGGGTGATTGGGTGAGTGCTTGGGTAGTTGGGTGGGTGGTGGGGTTTTTTTCAGTTTGGACAAAATTTTTTTTCATTTCCTTGACAAGCTCCTTGAAAAGTAGCTCCTTCTAGCTGTACCTGTGCATCCCTGTTCCTGGCTAGCATTCAAACAGTCCCATTTACTTTCCAAAAAAGAATCCAAAAAAGTTTCACAGACTTTGCCACATTGAGGGAAATTCTCAGCTGTTCCTTGAGCAGTTAATTCTCTTCACATCATTTGCAGGGAAAGATAAGAATAAGGTGTGACTATCTTCCCTCCTAGTCTTGACTGAGTTATGTCCATACTATTCTGTCAGGACTTCCACGTACAGGTGGGATGTAAGCATAAAGGTGCAGGGAAGGGGAGCACAAGCTAGTAAAGGGAAGTAAAGAACCAGGCAGAAGAAAGATGTGCAGAAGAATGAAACAAAGCAAGGGCAGCCAGGAGAGAATCTATGATATGTGGAACAAAAGTAAAGCAGAATATAGAATAAAAACTTGATAGGCAGAGGAAGTGAAGTGACATGCAAACTGCAAATACAGCAAAAAATGAATCGAAAAGGAGAAAATTAGTAAGGAAATGAAAATGTAAAAAAAGTTGTGCAAGAAATCTAGAATAGTGGGAAGAAACTAAAGGAAACTCTAGGGCAAACTAGAGAAAAGTAGAAAGAAAATAAGCAGAAGAAAAACAGACAAATAAGCCAGTGAGTAATTTTTTTAGAGTAAATATTGACTGACGTCAGTGTCCTTTTATTTATAGGTATTGTTAGGGAAGAGATGCACTATATATTTATGAAACACCTGGGAGGTTGGAAACGTTGGAACCAGGCACTCCTGCTGGAAGACATATTTGTGCTTTCCTTAGCCCTTTCATGAACACATAGTTAGATCTCTGTAGCTAATTAGGCTGCTGCATTACTGATAGAGTATACTGACATTGAAAAAGAGTGGACAGGAGACACAACAGGTTCAGTGGTGTGTATATAAACATTTCTAGCTACACCCTCATGGGAAAAAGTTCCAACTCTCTCCATGCAGAAAACAAGTCATGACCTTTGAGAAAGTAAGCAATAGAAATAGGTCTAAGCTGCCAGACTTTTATTCCTGTCCAACAGGATAGAAAGGGATGCTATGGAAATTAGAAATTTGGCTTCGTTTCTTGAACTCCACTTCTATGTGTACACACGTCTATTTATTTTACCACAATGATTCAGGTATTTGGGCTTTTCTTGGATCAGTTTCTAACCAGAACCACATCCAGTTATTCTATATACTTTTTATCCCAGTTTTGAAGCATTATCTGCATTGATATGTATACAGCCATTGACTTTGCTCATGTGTCTAAGTGCTTACCTTTGTTACTAAGGCCTTCTAAATGCTTTAATTCACAGAACAGATTGTTCTTTTGGTGTGAAACCATACTTTTTGTTGGTTAAACACTAGCAGCTGGATGGACTTTAAATGTGTTTTAATAGGGACCATGAAACTGCCCTTTTGTTTTACACTTTCTTGTACTTAGATTGTGCTCTTATTCCTTGTATTTACTATTCACAGTATTTAATGTAGATAGTTAAAATGCTTGTAAGAGAGAGGCAGGGAACAGTTTAACCTCTGACAAGGGCAGCATTTTTAAATTCAACTGTAAGCACTTAGTTTAGGAAAATCTGTTTCCACTTTCCTGATGAAGTCTTTTAAAAAAAAATCAGGTTAACTACATACAGCAAAGCCATGATATCAGCCTTGCCACAAAAGGCCAAATCCTGCAGATCCCTATTTGCATGAGAAGTCCTTTAAACTGTGAGTCCTTTTCAAGTGAAAGGAATACACACGTGATTTTAAGATTTGTAGAATTTGGCCTCCAGCTAATCACTTGGCAAAATTGTGCCTTCACAAGATTTGTACTCTCAGGTAAAACTTCCTAACGGGTTTTTGATTCCTTTACAGTGGTATTAAGCTCCTTTAGGAAAAAGGATTGCCAGGCGATGAACTTTCCTGGGATTCAGAATGTTTGCTAAAATGACATCAAAACAAGGCCCTAATAGGTGAGTCATGGAATTTAGAAAACCAAAGTTTTACAACAGTGTAACCTAGAGATTGATGAATTAATCCAATTTCCTCTATGCATTTAAATAAAGGAAAAAACCAATTTGTCTTGGAAAAGTTGATTTCAAATTGAAGGATAATCTAGTGATTTTAAATAGCCTTAATTCTGTAGCCTTACTGGAGGAAAATTCCAAGTGTTGTCGTTTGACATCAAAGGAGTATTACTTGACTCAGGGCTGTAGCTCTGTAAAATAAGATGTTATTAGAGTTGGCATTTTTGTTTGTTTGCAGAAGTATTTTCAGAAGAGAAGCAAGGTTTCCCTTTCCTCTGTTGAAAGCAGAGAGGAATACCTCTTTTGCAGCTTGGTTGATAAGAAGTGCTGCACCACACCACTGTCTCTTTTTGCCTGTTGCAACAAGAATGTCTCCTGCTGCTTCAGCAGATATTTGAGGGCAGTACGTGTGTCAGTCTCTCCGGGGATCCCCCTGCAGCCAGTAATGTCACTTCAGACAGCTCCATTGCATTGCAAGACAGCATGGTACGGAATGGTATCCAGAATCCTACCAGAAAGGGGAAGATAAAACCCACAGAGCAGGCATTCCTCAAGGAAGGTTCACACCAGAAGAAAAAAATAAAACAGAGCTACTGTAGGTCAACAGCAGAACTACAACTGTTCACAACTCCACGGCATCTCTATGAGATTATCCCAAAGGATTTGGCAAATGCCCAAAAGGAATGATATGGTTGTCTACTTTTGTAGGAAGAAACAAACTGGAAAACGTTAATTTCTTTCAATGACAGACATCTGTGATTTTTTACGGGTTTACAAATGAAATGTGTTCCAAAAGGCTGGGGATAGCAATAAGTCCTGAAGCCCTGCATCTGAATGTTGAATATTATTTTATTCCAAATGTATTTTCACTAAATCAGGCTTCTGATATTGCATGAGTTGAATTAGACATCTTAATAGAAAACTCTTTGTGATACAAGAATAACCTGAAAATAGCAGCTCCATGTTTCACAATGCCAAAATTTTGCAGGCTGCTATCTTTAGTGCTCTCCCTCTCTTTCACTATTCCCCCCACTGAATGTATCGCAGATGCAACACTAAATAACACTTTATCCAAGACTTACGCTTCTTCCACCTCTGAAGAGGAAAGGAAGCCTTTCTCTGGAAATACGCATTTTTGGTTGTTTGGTTCTTAATGTGTTTCAAGCAGTTTCACATTTGTCTCAGAGGCCTAGGTGGTATACAGAACAGAAGGCAGGTGAAACAGTTCACGATAAATGAAATTTATCTCATGAACATCAGCACCTCTTTTGTGTACATGTGTGTTTTCCCTGTTGCCGAGTTAATTATTCTTGGTAATAGTGTTGAGTCAGACACATGACTATATCATTGCAGACAAACCCATGTTATTAATGCATTTTCACTAAAGTAATCCTTGCCACAGGCGAGATTTTAACCTTCTAAGGGGTTATAAGCTGCTCATGCACGTAGTTGCGCTTCCCAAGGAACAGACTGTGAACAAACTTAAACTTGTAGTCCTGGTTTATGCCTTCTTCTCCCTCATCTCTGGGGAGGAATAAGAGACAGAGCCACAATCATTTTAATATCTCAGGAGATTCTTTGATGTAGATGACATTCTATGTAAAAATCATTTAAGAAAAAAATCCTGGGTTAAAGAACACTTCTTTCTTAAAGTCACTGCAATTTCTTTATTAGGTACAGGAAGGAAGAAAAACACCAGCTCTTGTTCATGAAGGAGAATCCCAGCTGTCACGCAGCCGCTGAGGAGAGCTGAATCCTGTTTGCTCCAGTGACTAATTCCACCTGAACAGAGCACATCTTGTGTCTGCTGGCATTTCATTTTGAAGGACCTTACCACTCAAAACCTGGTATCTCTTGTTTTTTCCTTTCCCTGCCCTGGTGGCTGGTGGGGCAGCTGCCTGCCTCTGGAACGCAACCTGGCTGCGCCAGCGCTGAGCAGCGGCGGCAGAAAGCAGAGCTACGGGCAGCAGCGCTAAGGAACACGCTCTTACTCAACAGAGCCATTCCCTGCACACCCTGGAATTAGAGCTGCCTGCTTGTCTGACCAAAAGCCTGTTTGTACTATTGTTAGCACTGTAGGGCCAAGGAGCTCTGGGAGGGCGAGCTGGCTTCCATTCTGTTTTGTACATCATCAACCAAATTGTCAGCTAATTGCCTTTTGTGGAATCTTTATTACCAGCAGTGACCTATGAGGCAGAATGAATATTTTTTACTTTCAAATCTCATGTGGAAGCTGCAGGTTGCCAGCTAGAAAAAAAAAATCTGACCTGTAAACTTAGCAAATATGATAGGAAAGTAATTGAAATTGAAAAATAAGGATCTTCATTTTGTCCCTGTTAAAGACTAGCTGAATTATAAACACATTTTTAAAAAGTGTCTTTTTCAGTTTTGTGTGCATGTGTGATGTTTCCCTTTTTTTCCTTTTTGTGTCTTTTTTTGTCAGATGTTCTTTAAGGCTCTAGTAAGTCCCTTGGTTTCAAATCATGTTGAAGCATATAGTTTTGTTAATCCTAAAACTGGCATCCTAGAGATGTCAAAAATGAGATTGGCTTAAAAATCTTCAGTTCCAGAAAAAATAAGATGGAATTTTAAAACTTCTAATCTTTTATCAAATTTATATTTTCAGATGTTACAAATGTTTGGGGTAGAAATGCACACAAAGAAAAAGCAGCTTAAAACGGTCATGGGTTCATTCACATCCAAGAATGGCAGTTATAAAGGAAGAAGCAAATATTGAAACTCAAGATAAAATCTTGAGACTTTTCAAAACTGAGCACCACCATCCCCCCAATCCAAAGCAGCTTGTGTTCTGGAATTTGGATTGTAAATCTCCACTAAGAAGGTAGAGCAAAAATACAGCACAATGGTGTCATTTCTGTAAAGAAAAATTAACTTTAAAAATATCCTGAAAGCAAAGCCACTCAAAGCTCAGCAGCTGGTATGAAAAAACCTGAAGCACTGGAAGACTTGCAAGCACAGATTAAGGTACACTTCTCCTAGCCAATTTTGTCTCCAAGTCTCTTTGCTCAGTGCATGTCCTTTTTGAGGTGAAGACAGTTAAATCCAACTATCTCCTTATGCTCTGTCGAGGTCAAGAGTAGTTTTAAATGTGAAAGGACTGAAGCACTTAGTCCTTGTCTAGGTAGCCATTATAGCAAGACCTGTTGACCCTATAGTTCCTTACCCTATGCTGATATTTTAGGAAGTCCACGGAACAGTTTAAATTATTCTGAGATGAATAAAATCATAAAGAAGAAAAGAATGTAACTGGAAAGCATCAGTCCTAGTGGAGAGTGCACTAAATCAAACTTACGCAGGAAAATAATTCAACTATGCCGTTAAAAAAAAAATAGAGACACTTGCACGGTTTGTAACCTACAGAACAAAACTCCATCCCAGGCAAGGATCCAGTGGCAGGAAATATATTGCAAATAGAATTGGGCAGGAGGAGTATACAGGAGTTGAATTCAATTTGTATTAGAAAGCTCATAGTAGCTCTAATTCTACAGAAATCACAGCCACTTGACATAGTAAACAGACTACAGGTAGGAATCCTAGTGCAACTTCAAAAACAACAAAAAAAGTCGAGATCACCTGAATGACCTCTCTACCCCTGCAAAAAGAAGCACTGAAAATACATCACAGTTGTACTGAGGAGTAAGTGCTCACTCAAAGAACGCCTGAAAAATGCATAGATCTACAGGGTATAAGGTTTTCCTAACTAATGCTTCTCCAAGGTGTAAAATGCCTTTTCAAGAACTACTTATCCCGTTGTTCAAAAATGAGCTACTTTTGCTGATACAGAAGCCCATTTTATCAAAGCTTTGGCTGAAATCCAAATAAATTGCTCTGTGTGAACTTTTGTATTTTTATCAGCTTTGCAAAACTCTAAAAAGATAAAGTCAAGATAGAAGACTAATCAAACAGAGGGAGCTTTTTACCATCCCTACATGTAGTGAACTAACACAAAGTTAGTAAAACTAACATGTGTGGAAGCAGTTTGCATGAAATTATTGTCATCAACTTTGCTCAAAACACAAAGTAAAATTTTTCTGAGAGTTCGAATGCCTGTTATATTTCTGAGAATGATTTTATTCCTTTACTATCCCATTTGCTCCACTTACTTTTGGCTGGAATGTACAGAATGGCTGACTTGTGTGCTGAGTGCAATCTTAAGTCAAACCACTAATAACCTTTTTTGACAGCTGCTCCATTGAGTTTTCCCTCCCAGATCTTCATACTCATAAGAAACACAGAAGCTGGAAAACTCAGATTGCTGCGTATCCTTTCAGGTTGAACTCCTGAAAATTATTTCAGGGAAAACGAAAATAATATACTGTGTTAATTTCTTTTCAGAACATACAACTTTTCTGAAAAAAGTGAACAGAAAAAAAGCAACAGAACTAGTCCATGCTTAGCACCTTTGAATTTGTGATGCCTTTATTGCATACTCTACCTTTAACTTGATGGGAAATTATCCATCTCCTGAGACAGTGGCCATTTTCTTTGCAGTTGCTGTTAGGCGAGAAAGGTGCACTCTGTTTCCTCCAAGAACAGAATTACTTTTATTTCTTGTTTTTTTCCTTGAAATTAAAAGAAAAACAAGTTAAAGACCAATAGAAAGTGGAAAGGTTTTGTGTATATAAAAAAACCCAAACCAAAACGAATATCTATATAAAGTAAATAAACATAATCTGAAACCACAGATGGTGTTATAATTTGGTACTTACCTGCATTTTCGTACATAGTTTGTCGGAGAGAAAATAGGAAGCTGCACCAAGAGATGTTGCAGAGCTGCAGCATGGTGTCCACAACATTCTTCTCTAGAAGCAGTTGAATACACAGCAATTCCAGGCTTGATCCCTCATAATGACATCAGGTGTTAACATTAGTTTGCAAATCATCAACATACAAAATTTTAGTTTTAATCAAACATCTAGCTATTGATTGTTATAACAAAATCACTCAGAACTTGAGTAAAAAATCCAGAATTCAACTGTCAGTGCAAACCTACATTTTCTATGGCAGCTGCCAATCTCTGCAAGGTCAATAAGGAGAACTCCAAAAGGCAGTGGAAGAGCCCCTTGCTCAGTATCCCTGTCAAGCAAGCCCATTTTGTCCTTTGGAATAATGCATTGTATGGTATTTTCTACCTTGTTTGGTATTTAGAGTTGGAATTTATTGCCAGGCTTCCTGGCAGCAAGCTGTGCAGGTTGCAGGCGGAGGCTGATGGAGGTGAGTGAATTAATGTGGTGGCTGTTTGGAATGTCGTCCAGCTGCCAGGGAGAATTATGTTTGTTTGCCTTTGGCACAAGTGTGAAAGGAACAGCCGTAGATTTCAGAAGTGTGAGTCTACATTTTTATATCTCACACTAATGAATACATTTTTTTGTATCCTATACATTTGGGGAAATAGAATTTATTTGTAGATTTTATTTACCACTTGTGTGGTAGAGAAGGAATGTTTCCTCAGAGACTGAACTCGTACTTTAGAAAAGAAAATGTAAAAAAAGAAAGAAAAAGAAAGAAAAGACCTGACTAAGCCAAAATAATGTCAGTAAAAGTTATCCTAATTTCACTATTTTTGCAACTATATCTAAAGTCAGATCATAGAATGGGGAATTTCAGCAAGATTTGAAAATTTCTTCATGTAAGATTTTTTTGGTGGTGGAGAAATGCCGCTGAAAGACATAACTTTGTATTTGGTTCCGGCTGGAAATTTATTTCTTCCAGTCAAACCTTTCCTTTACCTATAACCTGTCAGTTATCCCTACCCCAGCCTCCTGTGCTATCAACAGAGGGATGATAATGCTATTTGTAATGTGCTCTGATGTGAAAAGTGCTATGGAAGATTGAATTGTTGTTGCTGATAGGACCAGAAATTTTCCCAACTAGATCTGTCAATAGCTGACACTAAAACAACAAGGTACAAAGTGCATTTGAAGACTGTCAGACACCATTGCTTTTTTGTTTTCTCTAGCAAACTATTCCTTAGATAACTGACTTGACCTAGCGTTGCTTAAAAAGATCAAGCGCTCAAAAGATCAAGTGTCTCAGAAAGAAAGAAAAGGCTGGAAAGAATAATATTAGTTACTCCATACTATGTAAAGCCTAATGATCTCTTGTCCCACTATAGTAAGTAAATAAAACTGTCACTTAAACCTCTTCTGTTGGTCTTAATAATATAGAAAGGAAAACAGCTTTCTAGTTTTGGTGCAGTAATGAACCAAAAATAATAATTTGCAAAATTATCTATTTTTAATAACTTGCAAAAAGTCACACTACAGGACAGATTTTAAAAAAGACAATAATGAATACCTATATCTAGTATCTTAGTTTCTATGTACAGGTATGTAGCTTACATATCTGATCAGGAAAATTGTAACTTCAAATAAGCTTTGCCATTTAATTTTAATGATTCTAAATTAATTGTCTATACGTTAATTGATTGTTGTTAAGACTTGAATATACTATAACATACTTCAATGATTATTTGAGGAGAAGCAAATATATTTAAGAGAAAATAATTTGTTGAGTCAATATTCCTCAAATCCTTGTTTCATTCTAAGCCTTTAAAGAAAAATATTTGCAATCTTGATCAGAGCCCTTCAAGGAAGCAAAGATGTTTTAAGTGGCATATCCAGCAGAAGAAAGAAAAACAGATGTAAGCTTGCAAAGAAGACTATTTTCTGGTAGGATGAAGATGTGAGATGTCACTTTGAGATGGGATTAGGAATGAAGAGGCAGAGACAATAATAAGGAAGCAGGAAAAGGGGGGCACAACAAGAATAAAAAGAACAATAGAAAATAGGGAGTGGAGGGTAAAGAATGTGTCAGAGAAGACTGAAAATAAGAGTCAGTGGGGACAGAGAAAGAGCATAAGAAGACAACGGGTGGGAGAGAGAGAGAACTACAAAAAACGAGCGTAGGGTGAAAAATCTGTAAAGGGAGGAAAAGAATCTCACATGTATGCTAAAGTTAAGGAAGAATGGCAAGCCCCTCTTGGATGAATCAGTGCTTTCCAATTACTCACATGCGACCCCTCTGAGTCAGCCTATGATCGTGGCTGTGCAGCCTTGATGCCAAGACAACAATTTAGAGCTGTGGTCCAGTGTCAGAGGGAGCAGAAAAGATGGCAGTAAAAGTCCTGTGGCAGAGAAACTTTACTTCTCCCCAAGCCAAGGGTTCCTGCCAACAGACCCAGCTGCAGCTGGCTATGGCTGGAGTCACTTGGTACTTGCTCTGCACGCAGGGTGAGCGACCCAAGAGCTGCAGGGGTGCCACAGGCAGCCAGACCTCCACAGCTTCCCCTCTGCTTTGCAAGCCACTGCCTAGGGAACTGAGGGTGGAACGATATATGAAGGACAGAGCAGCAGGAGAAATAAGGAAAAGGAAAATCAAAACAGGGCAAAAGAGGGAAGAGAGTAAAAGAGGAAACCAATTAGTGGTCATGGCCTCTTTACAGCAAGAAATGACTCGTACTACATACATAAGTGATCTCTATGTGAACTGTAAGTGGGAGAGGCACAGCAAGGAGCCTGCTGTTGATCTCATGAGCTGAGTAATATCCATGAAAGCATAAGAGTGACACATTTCTGTCTCAAATCCAGCCACTCTTAAACGTGGAAATACTTCTGCTAGGGCAGTTCAATGACAGATACACATATCAGTTCCTTTCTGATCAGCTTTGACCTTTTCCAGAAGGCAAGCTAGGATTTATCTTCTTTATTTATTTTGCCAACATGGCTGTATTTGTCAGCATAGTAATTAGTCGAGTCGGTAGAGCTCCGGGAATAGACTTCCAGCTGACGTGCGCTCCCTCTTCTGGTTGGCATTTGCCTCTACACACCGAGGTCAAAGTAAAGACAAATTTGGGTCCTCTAGCTTTTTAAAAACAAAGAGCCTTAAAACACTCTGTTTACTCTATCTTGATACGACTGTGAGATCTCTCCTGCTCACCGTCCTACTGGACCAAAAGGACATGAACATTGATGCACTTGTGCCTTTCAGACAAAAGATTTTACCGTCCATGAAGTCCATTCATGGATTGGTTTGTTAAAACAGTATCTCTACGGTTTTACTGATATAAGCATGCATTAGTGCTACTGTTTTCTTCCCCACAGTGACAGGTCACTCATGCTCCCTCACACAGCCATTCCCAGCTGGGCTCTTGAACACAAGGCAACCACAGTTTCATTTGGGGGGATCTGATACGTGGTTAGAGGGACACTATTTCAGGAAGTCTTGCCGGTCCACTTCATTTGAATACACAGATAATGGGAAAATGCAATGCTAAAATATATCCTTGGTGAAAGAGCTCAATCTGAGAATTTCTGTGAAAAGCATTTGCTCCTTACTTTGACTGTGGCCTGTTGTGGCATAACCACGTGAGCAAGTACCTACAGCTGGTAATGGAGTGGCTCAGCACAGAGGGCCAAAATCTGCTGCCTGCAGGAGTGGGGCTGTCAGGGCTGGCTCGGCACTGGTTATTGAACTAAACTCGACAGCAATCAACTCTCGGATTCTAATCTTGTCTCTAACACTGACTCCTGGTCAAAATCAGTTATGATCTTTCTGATTTGTTTCCACATCTACAGAGAGGGAATAATCCTTGCTTATAATACTCACCAGGCACACTGAAGCAGATCTTCAGCATTTACACCTCATATCATCTGTTAAACTGCCTCTGCCTGACTGGGGAGTAGGTCATGCCTCTTCGGTGCTACCACATAAATGTTAAAACTTAACCATCATCTGGTCTTCAAAAAGGGCAGCTCCAATTCCCTGTCTTTTTTTTTTTTTTTCTTTTTTTTTTTTTTGTGGAAAGTAACTGTTTGAAATATTGTTTTAATAAAAAAACCCAGAATAAATGTCTACTTGGCCAGTTCTTATGTCAAAATCTAGGACAGAGTGCTGGATAGTATTTAACATTCACAGTGGAAGTATTACTTTGGCCCTTAGGCAAAATGTACCAGAAACTTTTCTAGGGTCATGCCAACAACAAATGATGAAGAAAGCAAACATTTTTTTTATTTTAAATATAGTCTTTGAGTTTTTTCAAATTTGGACTAAATTTGGACAATTGTCTTGGAAATAAACGCAGAGAAAATTCAGATTTTTTTTCCTGTTCATCAATTTTTTAAATATTCAAATTTAAAATAATCTATCAATTTCTATTTCCTCTCCTAAAATTCTGTCTTTACTGTTTTTTAACTGTTTCCTACTGTTTTCACAGTTCAGTGCTCACAAACAGTAAAGTGGCTGAACAAAATAGGCATCCACTAATATTTCCAGATCTTTTTCTACCCACAGGCAAAGCTATATTCCATTTGTCCACAATAATTTCACTCAAACTTTTGAGGATTTCTTTTGGGTTTTTATAGTATGAAATCAATATTCAAATATATATTCAGTTAAGTTATCAGCTAATGCTTGCTAGAGCTTACATCAAATCTGGAAAAGTTAATTTTTATAGTATAATCCAAATGGAAATGTAATTTGTGTCAGATTTGCTCTACTACCGTCTACCACGTTACTGCAGAACAAATCAGCACATTGCTAAGACAATATTTGTGGGACACAAAATGCTCAAGGTACACAAAAACATTTGTTGATTATGTGATACATTTATATCTCAAATGCATATGTATCTCAAAGTCTTTTTAGCAACACTGTTTTTTTTCAAAAAATAAATTGAACAATGCTTACTTTCATTTGAGACCAATGAAATAAAGCAGAGCTGATGGAGTTCATATTCATTCAGCATTTCTTTTCTGACCAAAACCCATTCATCTAACTAAATATTTACTCCGTTGGACACCCAATTCCTTGAAAACCCAAAGAAAAGCTGATACTTCAGAAACTTACATCTTGGGCAAATATTTTATAGCTATAACACACAAAAAACTCCAGTGACTGGAATTCTTGTGTCACATTATAAAAACCTAAGACATAAAACCACCATGCCTGGCCCTTTTGCGTATATTGATGCCTTGTAGAGGCTGACCTGGAACAGAGGCTAGACAGAGTGAAAGGATAAAGGGCAGGTATTTATTGAAAGGCCTTCACAGGGTGCACCTTGGGCAGTGCAGGAGTCTCACAGAGACTACACCCAGGATGGACGACAGTCACCTGTTTTTCAGACAGATATAAGTTTTGTCCATTTGCACATCAGAGGTTAATTATCCAATTACAGCTTCAGGTAATGGAGTCCCATTCTCTTAGTGTGCTCCCCCCCAACTCACTTTTGTTTCCATTTCTCGAGGCCTGAGACAGTGAGGAGTCCATTATTCTCAGGCCTAGTGAGGAATTATTGTGTCTGACCAAAATGGGACAAGCAGTTGCTAACACTCTCTATGGAGCTCAGAGTTGCACACTAAAGAATTGCAGGATTACAAATATCTGAAAATATAAAAGCTAAAATCCTAAGGCATCAATATCATTGGTCCCCAAACTCTGCTTTGTGAGTGCCAGCTGAGCAGGTTGTGGCCTCTCAGGGAACACCACTGGGCACAGGATTGGAGAGTACCATGTAGAGCACCATGGCCTGTCACCTGCCCTGTGACCCAACACACCACATGGGTCCCCTGGCATACAGTACAGCTCACAGCTGGGTGACGTTCCGCAGGTGAAACGCTCGGCCAGCAGTGCTGCCTGTCCTGCTGAGAGAGGACCAGGGTTGCCTACCTCAAACTTAGGATGGAATTTCACTCAAAATGAGGAGGAAGGGCTTCACTTGTTTGTGGACAACAAATAATGTGGTAACAAGGAAATTCATCTTGCCCAGGGCACATCCAAGTTTAAATCACTGCTCTCAGATTTGAAGCAGTGTCTGAAGTGGGGATTCAGCACGACAGGTACATACTTAGCCCCAGTTATGTGTCTGTTGTCTATCTCCTTTGTGGACCCTCTTGCTTTCAAAACATGCTGAAAAGTCTTGATTTCACCCTGCATCAGAATGAAACCAAATGCCAAAACCTCAGAATCTTTCACGAAACAGAATCCTTGTTTCCTGGCCAGCCTTATTATTGAACCTTAATATGATACAACATGTGTCCATATTTGCACACATGGTCCACAGCCCTTACACATGTGTAAATCCTACTGAAGTCATGTATAAAGGATCAGGCTCCCAGGCTGTTATAGAAAAAGTTCATGTTTCACTGACTTTTTGGTATTCTTTGAAGATATTACATTTAGAGTAAATATAGAGAAGTACATGTTATATGCAAGATTTTCAGAGAGCATTTAACTTCCACACCAGAAGGTCACATCTAAGGCAATATGGTCTTGGAACAAGTTCAAAGTTGTCACACTTGATAAAAATAGCTTAAAGGGCATATAACTGTGCTGGAATATGGGAAAACAGTGGAACATGAGAGGGGGAATGATTGAAGGCCCCATTACTAATTATGTACATACTTTGTTGCTATTGAAAGCTAGGTTTCCAAGCATGTACATGGTACTTAAGTTAAACAGAAGTGCAAGCAATTAAAAAATAAATGCTTTTGCATAGCTATAGCTAAGGAAAGAACCTTTTACAAATGTAATTCTATAGAATAAAGGAAAATCTTTTAAAAATAAATTAACAGAGGATAAATGTGTCTACTTTTTTTTCTATTTGTTCTTAGTTTCAAAATAATGTTTAAATACTTACATTTTTGCATCACTCATTAGTCTTTTCGTAATACTTTATTGAAAAATCAAAACACATGTTTATTTTGTTAATATAAGAAGCTACACTCACTTTTTTTTATATTTCACTTCAAACTGCTGCAATTTTGTCCGTTTCTTCCAGCCTCCTGAAAGAGGGACAAATGTACACAACAAACTGAATCTCAGGAAAAGTTGAATCATACTGGAAGATGGGCTGTTATAGTGCAATATGTGGTACATTATAAATACAAGTTTACATTAAACTGCCTCTTGAGACACATATTGCATTGGCAGTAATTAGCCCTTAGGACTGTGCTCTATGTATTGGATACCTGTTAAACCACAGTCAAATCTCCTGATGATGCTTCAGCCATACATTTAAGTGAGTGTAAAATAAGGTCCTACAGCCCTTCTGCAAACTGATTCACTTGTACCAAAGTCCCACTAAATGGGCAGTTTTCCATGACTGGGACACTCAGTAAGTTATAAGTGTCCTATGGGTCATGTGTGTCCTACGCATAAAGCCACATCATACATCTTCCCGTTCAATGTTTTGATTTATTGTGCTATCATGTTAATTTTGCCCTTGTAAAGAACATGTCATGCAAAGGAATCTTTTACTTTGCTTTTAACTGAGAAATTTGCTGTATTTTGCACATACTTTTAAAAGATTGATGGCATAGTGCAATCTTTGTGCCAAGACATGAAAAAAGCTAATGTTTAATGATTTTGTAATGCAAGACTCTTGACTTAGTTCTGCCCAGAATTGCTACATACAGGGCTCAGTCACGTCCTAATCCTCTTTATCTCAGTGAGGCTCTTGATGATGAGAAAACAAAATTGCTATCTTCCATGCTTGGAAACAATTTTTTCATCCATCTGTATTCTTCCCTGTAGAGAAACTGTCTCAGATACAGGTATTTTTTGACCAGGTTTGGTCTCATAGGAGACTTATGTACATTACCATGGAAAGTAACATATTTTATGGCAACAGTCTGCAAAAAGTATGTTCTGTGAAAGCAACACTTTTTTTTTGCCATAGTAATGAAGTGCTTAAGAACTGAAGATATCCCTTCAACCAGTGAAAGACACCTAAAAGCAAAGGTGTCTCATGCCTCCTGTGATGCAAACAGCTAACAGGAGGATTTTATATCTTCAAGGATTAGGAAGTAAATGATTGGAAAAAGGGCCTGAAAGCTGAACTCCAGGAGGTGCACTGGATACACAAAACTTTCTATACCTCTCTTTTAAAATGTATAACCATGGGGAAAGGTTATATTATATTGCAGCAGAGAAGCAACAATGTAATTTATGCAGCTCAGTTTAAAAGCATCACATTTTTATACAATAACAAAAAAGTAGAGAGTCTGAGTCATTAGAAAAATACTTGCACAGCTGGTAAATTGTATTTTTTATGGACCTTATACATGTGATTCTAAGCACTAAGTATACACATTATTAGGGTCAATCTAAATCGAGGCTGATGAAAAATCCGAAGTGTTGGAGGATTTAGAATCTTCCTGTGGATTTTGTTGTAGCCTCCACATCGATGCTTTCATTAAAATAATATCTGTTCTAACTTCCCAGGTTTTAAAAGGAGCCTTTACAATGTTAACCAGTGAACTATCTCACAGATTGTACAGCCAACAGATTGAAACAATACTACCATGATATGTGGAATAACAACAATATTTATTCTGTATTTTTGTCTTCCTGGAATGGATTGACCACTGATTCAGAAGCAAAGAACTACTGTGATGTGGCCCTAGCTTCTCACTCAATTGGAGATGGCAATGTTTTAGTGGTTTTAGTGTCAATCTTCTATGAAAGAGCACAAAAGGTAGCACAGCCCCGGAGAGCAAGAAGATCAGGGTCTGTGTGGCTGTTACAACGCTGCTAAGAGGATCGTACTGCTCTATTCTTTCATCTTTGTAAAGTGAGAGTGAAACAGTCCGTCACAAAGCTGGGGAAAAAATGACTCATCTTCTGTCCATTCTTATTTTGTCTCAGTGTCTGGAAAGAAGTGCTTCGTTTCATACTACATCTGCACAAAGAGAGAGCTCCTGGAGGTGCTCCCAGCTCCCTGAAGATACTAGGATGTTTTGGGTTAAACTCATGGGCTATTCAGGCTTGGGTTCACCTACTTTACCAGTCATATTTACACACCACGTTTCTTTTGGCTGTATTTCTCTGTGGTCACTATATCCCTCTCTTTATGTAGTGTACAATTCTGAGAACTGCAGTGAACAGGAAGGTTTTTAGTCATCTTGCCAGTTCACATTATTTGCTGCTGGAAAACCCTTGAGCTGGTAAAGACTGGAAAGCATGCAATTCTCCATGAGCTAATGCCCATTGCTTTTATCTCGAATGGTTTTAAAGGCCATCCAAGTAATGCAAACTGGATTTACATTACTCCAGTCTAATGAACTGGATCTCATTGAAAGGATTTTGCTACCAACATTTCTTGCAGTGCAGCAAAACTAAAAGCTGCAGTCAGGAATCGAAGTAATGTATTACAAGACACTACACAAACCCAGAACAGAAAGATGATCCTTGCCTGAAAAATATACAACATAAAGGTGTCACTTGGCTTTATGCTTTCCCCAGATGTTGCAGTTGGCATGTATTTGTACATCAGCTTTGCTACACGAAAAATTGTTGCACCTAATTACATCCTAAGGTAACATCATGGAGATATGACTGATGGATGGGGGGCACAAGGACATAATCATACGACAGTGATCCATCAGACAGGGAGGGTACCAGTTCCCTTGCTCCTAGCTGTTGTCATATTGATAGACATCCCGGTGACAGTAAATTTTACAGAAAGGAGATGACAAAGTATACTGGGAGTTTTCAGAGGTGTTTAAAACATGTCGTCTCCATGTATGAATGACTGCTCAAGTGATAATATGCAAAAAGCAAAAAACTCGGTGTTGAGATGGTTATTTGCATCTCTGCCAGTGCAGAAGGGCTTAAGTATCTGCAAGAGTAAAGGAGGGAGAGTAAGGGGATTGTGCTTGAAAGAAGTGCAAAGCATTGAAAATTATATCTTTCATCTCTATTGTGATAAACTCAAATAATGGAGGGATGCAAGGGGGAGGTTGGTACTTTGTAGAGAAATGGTATAGATTTGCAATTGTCAAGTGCTTTAGAGAAGGATGCTGTAGTACCTCAAGACATGAGCTGATGAGAACATGAACTTTGTCTTGCTAATTCAAAGCAGCTGTCCCACTTTCAGAAGTTTTGCATTTAGGAAAGTTTAGGTTACCTCGAGAATTTTTTTCCAGCTCACCTAAAAGAAATATTCATCATTTCTCAGTATCAAATTTGTATGTCTGAAAGAAGCAAATACACTCTCCTATGAAATATCACTATTTCTTCCTTCTCACACAGATTTGCTTCTTGTTGATAAAGGAACTGTGAAACATGAGAGAAAGCAGAGGTATGAAGAGAAAATAGCCTAATATGACTCAGTTTTTCCAGGTAATTTGTGACCAGACTTAAAATCAACTGCTGTGTTCTGTTGCTAAGAGAATATCTTAGAACACTAAATTGTTAGGCCTAATTTGCATTTCTAGAAATGTCACGTGTTTGTTTGAAAATGCAATAAAGGTTATGACAAAACATCTGGATGAAAGAACAAGACCCATTGCTGCAAAGCAGGTGATTCACATAGTGTCAGCTTTTCAAACAAAACCTAAAAATTAATTTTGGAACGTTCTTTCTATCTTATAGACTTGCTGATATTTGTTTCTAGGCATGAGATATCTAAGGAAATCTTGAATACACTATCAGAAACGCAGTGTCCAGATGCAAGCAAGCTTTATTTTTGCAGCCTGTGTAACAAATGGAAACCACTGATAGACTGTGTTTGTTGTATTTACTTCATTTCTCATATAGACCTTAAAAATTTCCAATATCAAGCAAGATTCAGAAAAGAGTGAGAGCCGTCACTGATCAAAATTTTTGCAATATCTTATACAATACTGCAACCATTTTTCACTTAAATCATGCTATAAACATTTTCACACTTTATAAAACAGTCCTCCAAACTTTGGCTACCATTAACAACCTGGGGTAAGTCAACACTCTTCCCATCCTCCCAGGTTTATACGGAGAAAATAATAGGTGTATATCATGTAATTGAAATGGCAGCAAGACCATCATGTCCATTATCTTTGGACAAATGAATGATATTAATCTGTAAAGAACTGTTCCCTGTATTATGGCCGGATGATATAAAATGCATAACAAGAAGTACAGCAGGAGGTTCTTTGCACCACATCAATGCACACCAGAAATCAATACTAATCGATAGTGTGTTTCAGAAAAAATGGACTGACAAAAAAAAAAAAGTAAGTCCTTGGAATGCAATGCAAGATCCTGCCTCCTCAGTGAATTTAAGATTGAAGGGAGACTTTTTGCAACTTCCAATTTATACCTAGGTTACTGTTGTCAGCAACACTGAGTCTAAAATGTGGGCAGGAAATTACATGAATGAAAAAAAAAAGATGGAAAGCAAGCAATTGATAATGGCTGCTGAAACAGCAAGAAGCACTCGCTTAAAAGCAAAAGTAAATCCCGAGTGTCTCAAAATTTGCAACCAAACCAAAAATGTCTCAAAACTGCTATGTGATGAATAGACTCTACACCTTGTTTTTCAGGGGCAGAGGCAATTCTGAGCAGTCATTCTATCAGAAGTGGGATCCTGGCAGAACTTTTATAGCTATTGATTTTTGGAGAGGTGTGAAACAGCTACTTAATTTCCTGACAAAATGCATCAGAAAATCATTTAATGCTAACATCTGTAAGTTCTCAGAGGGAAAAATTTAGCCTGCCTAAGGCCTGTAAGTTACGTGCTAGGACGAAGAGCTAAAAAATTACTAAAAATTCTGGAAATGACAAAAAGCCTCCCTCTTATAAAAGATCCATGTATCTCAATTATCTGCTTTCCATACTTTCTCTTTAGTCCTTCGTTCTTTTCACAGTCTGATTTCAATTTATACAGTTTGATTTCAATATTAGGACCCATGTTTACTCATCTATAAAGTCCAAGAAATCCAGGAGATCAGTCCCAAAATATTAAAGATTTTATTCACATGGAGCTGTGTCTGCCATTCAGGTTCCAAGGGTGACTTTGTGGACCTGACACATTTTCTTGGCTTTGCAGTTCTTGCTGCTGTCCAACATGCCTGATATTCATTAATATCAGCTCTACAACATGTAAATCAAATCTAATATAATTTTTGTTCACATGATGAAGAAATTTTAGAACAGACTTCAGGTTCTGCAGAAATGTTCCTGGTACAGCTACAGGACAAGATAAAGAAAGGGTGTCACAGAGTGTTACAGTTTCACTGAAAAACTCACTTTGCCAATAAAAGGAACTGGATTTTAGCATAGTTCCAGCGAAAAGGTTCCTGAGCTTTGCCATTTTTATCTTCATCCTCTAAAGAACCAACAAATGATATAGAAAGAAGCTGTCAGTTACTGTTAAACTTTTGATAACACATACAATTTTTTTACTGAGGAAAAATTATAATAGCAGTATATGTATAAATATTTATTTGAAATATATTGATAGCATATTTATGCATTTCATATTTACTGAAAATCATTTATAGGTACAAGTACATATCAAGTCATAGACTTGTAATTTTTGTAAATGTAAATATGTAAATACCAGACAAAAGTGTTTATTTCACTCCTGAAAAGCAGGAGTATTTAAAAAGACTGTATGCTAGAAGTTGTCATTACCAATACACATTTTGCATGAACCGTATAGCAACAGTCTAGCAAAAACTGTGTGTAACGCTTAGTGCATAAATCTCCTCATACCCAGAGGTGGTAATAAGTTACATGTTTCTCTACATCTACAGTTTAAAATTGTCAAACATATATTTCATGTACTGGAACCAGAAAAAAGGTCTTGGCTGACTTTTCTGGATGTATTTCATAATTAGGTGTAGAAGTCAAAGATACCACTTTCTACCCAAAGGATACATAAACCCTTCAAGCATATCAGAACAGGTCAAATATCACTATATACCCTAAAATTTCACTACTGCAAGGTAGGCAATTGTTCTCCTATGCTGCCGATCCAACAAAAACTTGAAAAACACTTTCCAGTTTTAACTTCCCTGGTTAGAGAGCTATGCTTGCCTCTCATGATGTACCTGAAAATTATGCTCCTAGAAGACTAAACTGTACATTTCCACCCTGTTCCATTTAGGTTTCTTGACCTTCATTCATTCTGGCACGTGAATAAAACTCAGGACCATGCATTCTGGGGATGTAACACTGTCTCTTCATTTGAAGTTTAATAATTCCCAAAGCAATCAAATGTATGTACAAAGAATTTATGCATGCAGGCTACATTTAAGAGCACCAGCTACTGTAGCTAAATCCTTACATTCGAGTGCACTACCACTGTCTGGACCAAACCGTTTTCGACCCAACCCTGCTCGCCCAGGTTCAGCTGGCTGTTAGTCCACTGCTCACCCTTGAGAAGAGGGCATGGGACAGACATTCGCCCTGTTAGCTCGGAGTGAACACTCACCCAGAGAGGAGACATCGGGCGAGACTGGTGAAGCTGGAGCCGGGTTAGCATCCGAACCTGCATAGATGTGCCCTGCTCCCCGCTGCCCTGAGCATTCTGTCCCCAAACGGCTGCAGGGATTTAAATTTAGCTGAGTTGGGAAAAGCGTTTTCCTAAAAAGCCAGATGAGGCAGCAATGAGCTGGGATTATATATCAAAAGCTTCCAGAACTTCATGACCTTTGATCACTAAATTAATACTTTTCTGTTTTACTTAGAGTCAATATAACTGTTTCAACAGACTCTTGCTCATAATCATAGTTACAAATAATAATTTTATTTTGTTCTTTTTTGAATACTAATTTTCCATTTTAAAAGTGCCACAATTAAATCTATTTTCCTTAGCACTTGAAAAAAATTATTACTTCAAGACTATAGCTGAGAGCTTTTTCACTATAATTTTCAGGCACGATTCAGGGAATAGAAGACCAAATAAAACTTATGATAGACAATTGTTTGCACCTTAAAATTTAGAATATACCAAAAATTCAGATTACAGTGAAAGCATATGTGCAGTTTTAAAAAAAATTGCTTTTATTGTTTTCAAATTTCAAATCTATGTGCATTTTGGTGAACTTGAAAACAACCCCATAGTAATATGGGGGCTATTATAGTAATAAAAGTGGCATGGCAATTTTTGCTTCCCCATTTCTAATTGCTATATGTGATTTAATAATTAGATAACATGACAATACTAATATCACCTATTTACTTCTAATAGTAAACCAGATTGATTTACATTGCTTGTTTTTGTTGACATAGTTTTTTAATGTTTGAAAAATATTAAAAGATACATATTTTTAGTCAATTTAGCTTGAGCTCAGGAAATTCCCAGTAAAATAGAGGGCAAATCTTAATATGTTTATAATGTATTATTCTTATATATTTGTCTTGAGGTGTATAAAATATATACTTTTATACACATATTTTACATCTATCTATAATATACTGCATCATTTAGTACAAGTATAATTTGTCATAAAAACAGAAAAAGGAACCAATACCAAATGTTACAAATCAGCTAGTCCATGTTTTAGAACCTCAAAGAGGAGGGGAGAAAGAAGCCTAAGTAATTTTTATTTTCCTCACAGGTATTTCTGAACTATCTCTATTAGTACTGATAATTTATGATTATGAACTCCTTCATACTGTCACTCTCATGCTGTCTGCAGGACACCTCAGTAGGCTCTAAAGAATCATAAACCAGCAGTTTTCTGCCACATGAATAGACTGACGGCTTCTGGGACTAGTTGCCCATATCCATGCTGCCGTACTTGGAGGTACTGGAGCAGAACAGCCGTGGACAGCATTTTGCTCAGTAACCTGGTTAAAGTATCCAGTGTCAGCTGAGGGACACAGTGAAGGAGGTTGGAGGACTAAAAACCTTTTTCCAGTTAAAAAAGATCCTCACAAGTTGTCTCTCAACCCTTCTTGTCACTAACCTCAGATTGTCTTATGTCCTGCAAACTACCCAGGCCAAACATTTAAAAATCTATTTAGATGTCTATTTTCCTTGTTTTTCTCCTTGACTGCAGCCTCAGGTAGTTTGCCCTGGCTGATGCCATGCCTGGACTGCTGTGTCCAGTTCTGACGTCTCCAGCTGAAGAAAGATAAGGAACTGCTGGAGAGGGTCCAGTGGAGTGCTATGAATTTGATTAGGGATCTGGAGCAACTCACGTATGAGGAAAGGCTGAGAGAGCCGAGGCTGTTTAGCCTGGAGAAGGAAAGACTGAGAAAGGATCTTATCGATGTCTATCAGTATCTGAAGCAATGGTGCCAAGAGGATGGAGCCAGGCACTTCCCAGTGGTGCCAAGCATAGGATGAGGGCACCTGGCAGAAAATGATGCACAGGAAGTTCCAACAGAACACGAGAAAGAACTTTACTCTGAGGTCGACAGAGAACCCAGGGAACAGGCTGCATGGCAGAGGTTGTGGAGTCTCTCTCTCTGGAGATATAAACCCTCCCTGATGCAATTCTGTGCAGCCTGCTGTAGGTGAACCTGCTTTAGCAGGAGGGTTGGACTGGGTGATCTCCAGAGGTGCCTTCCAAACCCAACCATTCTGTAATCGAGTAATTTTGCAACAGCCACTTAATAGTCCCCAGAAAACTGAGATTTTTCTTGAGATTTTTCTCATTTTTTAATGAACTCTATTTTTCACTTACGTTTTGTATTTCATTGATGCCACTTCTGTGGCAACATCAACATTGAAGCCAGAAACACGTTGAGAGACTCTTTTGTCAAGAAAAAAAAGTACTCTGCAGGTAAATGTTTCCTGAGGACCTCCTTGAAGTGCTATTTTTTTCATGTCTGGCCAAAAGCGACACTGTTTTGTGTACACTTTTTCAGTCTCCAGGTAAACGGTATCTACTTTTGTTAGTTTTTCAGGGATTCACAATTGCTCAAGTTATACAATTGAACAAGATTCACATATCACAAGATCTGCAATTTTTAATTATACCTATCCTGCACGTTTCACTGAAGTGTTGAAATACTGAATAAATTGGACTAGCTCAAGGAGCTGGCATTTCTACCAGACATGCCCTCGTTGCCGTAGTATGCCCAAGTTCATCACTGCACATCACCTGCCTACTACCTGCAAATTCCCCATGTACTCAGCTCTCAGCCCTCTGTACATCAGGGACCTTTGTAACCCTCTTCAGCTACTCTTGTTTCATGCTACCCATTTATTTCCTTTCCTTCAAAGATTTATTCCTGCATGATCCTCTCCTTCCATTTTTTTCCTATTTTTTTTCCTACTGTAGGAAATAAATTATTCAGGGTGTCAACAGACTTGAACTAGAACTGAGATGGAGGTAGTTATAATGAAATGCTAATAACTGCCAGGAAAATTACAGAGTTGTTCTCAGCTGCTAGGTCTGCCAAGCAGCTGCCAGGAGCACTATGTGTTTCCCCTAGTCTTCTTCTCATTTACTGATTTTTCACAGAAATAGGGCGTTGTCCTTCAATTCTGAACTTTCAGAACACATTCCAGCGCTGATTGGATATGTCATTCAAAACTAATAACATAAGGGACAAAGAAATAGAGGAATGTTTTTCTGTTGAAATAAGGGTTTTTGATGCAGGCTTAGGGTGTGCTTCAACATTACGCTTATCAGTTGGCACATCCCTCTGTTGTGTCAATGCAACTCTATGGGGAGCCTATGCTATGAAAGAGGTTGTTTCCAGTAACATTGATTATTTCACTGAGCTGGCTTTCAGTGCAGACTCCTGAAAAGTTTTACCAGTAAAATTCACCACGCCCACCACTCTAGCAGAGGGACAGAAAGGTACAGCAGTTCTGCAAAGGAATTCTTCAAGAACATTAGTCCTAGAGGAATTGTTTAGTCAGAAGCACAACTTCAGTTAAAGACCACTGATGCTGTTAAAACCTTCCTGTCCCTCACCTGCCCGCTACTACCTCTTAGCCACAGGTTAACATGCCACAGGTTCTGAAGAATGGTCGAACATACTCTCAGTATGAGCTGTGGGAGTGGTAACCACTGTAAGAAGAAAAGCAGTCCAAGCTGCTTTGACTCTTTGTGAGGTGAAATAGTCTTATGAGCTGTGATTCATGAGTGAAGATGGCACAGCAAGTGAGGCAATGGTATATGCAAAATGCAGTTTGATTCATGGTTAACTCAGCATGTGTACGTATACCAGAGGCAGAACAGACAGGTAATCCAGCAGGAGCTGGAGCCTCCAGACCTTGATTAGCTCAGCCAGATTTCAATACATGTACTGCTATAGGGGTAGGCTTCTACCTGAGCACTTGCTGTTTGGGCTTCACATGAACTATCTCAGATGCTGTATAGTGTTGTCTTTTCTGTTTTCAGCCACGTAACTACACTGCAGATTAAACTCATGGGATTTCAAATTTCCAGGAGGAATATGTAACTCAAGAGGCAGATCCCAGGCTTTCTTTTAAAACTCAAATCAGAGGCCTTTGTAAAAGGTCATTAATTATCTACATCAAAGCCATGCCCACAGGCACTGCTTACTGCACTTCCCCCTGACATAAATGAGCCCAGCTCCTTTCCAGATCACTCACATGCCAGCATGTCAGCCTGCAAAGATTCTATTAACTCACCTTTCCAGGGCATTTTCTGGGTGCCACAAGCAACCCAAAAGGACTCGGGGCTGCTGGAGAAGGCTTTTATCTATAATCTAGAGAAGTGAGAAGCACTCTGGGCATTCAGAACATCAAGGGCATTCCTGGGTGTCAGGAACTCCTCTCACATTCGAAATGGTGAAATTGAGAACCTAAGCAGAACTTTGCTCTAAACCAAGCCAGAAAATGCACACCTTTATTAAGCAGAGTGGGAACAAGTGGGTTTGCCACCACTGGGGTTCGCCCCACACGGCCATTTGTCAATTACAACAACATGAACCAAACCTTGGAGCTAGGGCTGGTTGAGGCAGTGGGACATCTCAGGGGTCAGAGCCCACCATGCCCAAGCTCCCCACGACGGGGGCTCACACACACCTGGGGGTCGCCAGGCCACTCTGCCCTGAGAGGAGATTGTGTCAAGGGCTGCATGCGGTTCCAGGACCCTGATTCAGGAAGGACATTGAAATGCTGGAAAGAGCCCAGAGAAAGGCAATAGAGCTGTTGACGGGTGTGGAGCACAAGTCCTATAAGGAACAGCTGAGGGAGCTGGGGGTGTTCACTCTGGAGAAAAGGAGGCTCAGGAGTGACCTTATTGCTCTCTACAACTGTCTGAAAGGAGAGTGTAGCCAGGTGGGAATTGGTGCCTCCTCCCAGAAAGCAATGGAGAGAACACGAGGATATAGACTCCAGCTGTGACAGAGGATGTTCAAGTTGGACGTTAGGAAAAATTTCTTCACATAAAGGGTGATTAGACACGGGAATGGACTTCCCAGGGAGGTGGTGGAGTCATCGTCCCTGGGGGTGTTTAAGTAAGGACTGGACGTGGCACTCAGCGCCGGGGTATAGTTGACACGGTGGTGTTCGGTCACAGGCTGCAGTCGATGATGGCAGAGGCCGTTCCCAAGCTCACCCGTCCTGTGTCTCGGTGACTCTCACACGGCCCGAGCCCCCTCCGCCTCACGCGGACACCCGAGGAGCCCCGCCCCCGGGCACGTGACCTCCACCCCCTCAGAGCCACCGCCCGGCCCCGCCCCGCGCTCGCGCCAAACGCTTCCGGCCGCGGGCCGGAGGAGCAGCGCGCATGCGCCGGGAAACCCGGAAGCGCCCGAGCGGCGGAGCCGGAGCCGGGGCGGGAGGTGCTGCCGGAGGCGCTGCGTGCGCGGCGCTCCCGCGGCCCGGCCGGCCCGGGGTGGGCGCGGAGCCTCGGCACGCTGTGCAGGGCCAGGTAAAGGGGCCCTGAGGGGGTGTGGGGCCACGGGAGGGGCGTGCGAGGATGTGTCCCGAAGGTACGGGCGCGGGGTTCCCGGGTTTGTGAAGGTGTCCGGGTGAGGCTGCGGCGGTAACTGGACGGGGAGGGGTCTCCTCAGGACGTCGGGGGTTTGGGAAAGGGTGTGAGGAGGGATGGGAGTGATGGCAGACCTTAACGTAACCTCAGCTCGGTTCACGAAGGATGTTGGTTTCTTGGAGTGCAGGGCGGCACGAAACTGGCGCGGTTGCCTTGTACACGGTGCTGAGACCGGTGAGGTGCATCTAAGGCGGTATTTTAGTGTGGGCTCTTATCAGTTAGAAGTTACCCTTTTTTGATGTTATCAGAGTGTATCTCTTTGATGACTCCAAAAAGGAGTTTTCCTGTCACGTAAATGCTATATGAAAGCATGGTGGACTGCTCGATCACTTTTTCTGTTTCTTCGTTTGGTTGGCTTTTCTTTTGAACAAGCCAGTTACTAGTTCATATATATATACACACACAGATATATATGTGTGTGTGTGTACATATGTATATATGTAACCTAAAAATTCGTAAATGCAAATAGACATGGTTGCATCTTTCTATACATTTCATCTTTATATGTAATTGTATAAGTCTCTGACTATGAACAATGTTTAGAATTATTTTCATACATTCAAACAATGGGAGTGTTGCATTTCTGAAAATTAGACTGGAAATAATACAACTAACATCTCAATTTCTTGCCCTCTTTTCCTAGAGCTTGACCTGCAATACAGAGATCTTCCAGAATGCTGGAGTCCTATGTAACTCCTATTTTGATGAGTTATGTGAACCGCTACATAAAGAATTTGAAGCCTTCAGATCTGCAGTTGTCACTCTGGGGAGGAGATGTTGTACTTAGTAAACTTGAATTAAAGTTGGATGTACTTGAACAGGTATGTTATGTTTATAGCAGTTACAGTCCGTGTCTTTGATTTAAAAGAAGTTGGCTGAATTATTTTAGATTGGTGTGCACAGCTAAGTAATAACTTAGTGCTTGCTGGTTTTCTTCTTATGTAAGTATTTTCTCCCTCCTGCATTTAGTTTTTCTTGCTTTAATTTCATGCCATTTATTTAGCACGGAATGGTAATTCTTTACACACTCTGTAGGTTATGGAGTGTGAAGAGAGGCTTTTTTGTGGACATGTTTCTTCTTTCAGTAACTATTGTTTAATGGAATGAACATTAACTGAATTTCTTTTCCAGTCATATTTACTAATTACATATAGTAAGTCGAAAGGTCACAAAGTAAAGTGGGATCTCTTTTTAATTATGAGTATTAAACCCATTTGTGCTTTTTGTATTGTTTTCCAACTCCAGATTTCATTGTTCCAGTTGTATCTAAACTTAAGAGTTATTGAGGAGTAGATTTGATCATCTAGTTTCTGTGGATTAAATCAAAGACTCAGTAAAACTTAGCTTTAAAACAACAAGCTTGACCAAGTAAAACACTAGGTACAGAATTTGAGGCCTGCTGTCAATATGCAGTGGTAAAGCCTTAGCACAGGAATGGTTTCCTTTTATGCTTATCTGAGTTGACAACTTGAGTGTGTGAGACCGATAAAGCTGCTTTCTCTTGTGCATGGTGTAGCAGGGCTTAGCTGGAGTCCTGTGGCCAGATGTCATCCAACCAAGTGAAGGAGCTGAGACAAATGCAGCAAAGAATGGGAAATTTAGATAATACATCCATTGAAAGAAGAATAAAATATACAGGGAGTGTGTTTTTAATATTGACTAAAATAAGATGAGATGATAGGGCAAGAATTGTTTGGATCTGACAAGAAGCAATTGAATAAGTTGCATATTGGGACACTTAGGCATAAATGGGAATCTCATTTATGTGTTGGATTGTGAGGCATTGGAATAGGCTGGCATGACTGTGTGTCTCTGTTGGAAACACCTTTTAAAATGTGAAAGAAATACATATGGTTAATTAAGAATCTCTAATCCTGTTCTGGAAGGGGAGACAGTCTTATAAGAGATCTTATCCTATTTCTGTGCTTTTTAAAGAATCTTACTTGTCTTCCTTCAAGTGTTTCATAGCCTCTGTATTTTCTCTCAAGTCTGTTAATTGGTACATCTTGTCCATACAGCTGATGCTCTGTAGGATGTGTTCCCCCGTCAGCCTTTTTAAATGTATATGCACAAAGAAGGATTGATCAGAAAGGAATTCTGGAGGTCATCTAGTGCAACCTCCTGTTCTGAGCAGGGCTGTTGCCAGCATTATGTCAGACCAGCTTGTGCTTTTCTTGAGCTGGATCTTGAAATCTCCTGTCTTGTGAGAAGCTCCTCTCTGGGTAAGCTGTTTCAGTGCTCTGCTGTGCAGAGAGGAAGTTTGTCCTAGTAACAAGCGATGGCTTGGGATGGATATGTCAAACTTGCTATATTACCTGACATTATAAGAATTTTGCAGCTGTCATTGGTGGTGTTCCCTTTCCAGTAGTTGCAGTTTGCTGGTAAGTGATCCCTTGCTTCATCTTTGTCTGCCTGGGAACTGCGTTCCTAAATATCCAGATCAACCTGATAATGTCATGGCTCTTGTGGCAAATATTGCCATATGTACCCATGCTCATTTGAAAGGAAATGTGAATATGGGATGAATGCAAAATTTAGCTCAGATTCATTGTTTTTACATTATTTGACTGGGTCTTTGTGAAATGTAGTTATCTTCATTTGGCTCTTAATATTCTTCAGAACTTGTCTGGACACACAGACTGTATGTAGAGTGTCTTCCTCTTTTTTTGTGAAGGGGATGCTGTTTATGTCTGCTCAGCAAAACTCTTTGAGTAAGCAGTATGTAGTAATGAAAAATCCCCAAGCCCTTGCAGCTGGCAGGAGCTCCCTTGGAAAGCTGGTCTCTAAAAATGACCAGTAGATATTATTTTAGTCTGGTTCTCCCCCTGGATGGATTCATGATACCCAAAGTTAGTCCCCTTAACTGCTCTGCTCTTGTAACACCATTCTGTCCTGGGTTGCTATCCCCAGGCTGGTTCCCTGCTCCTTACCTGACACAAACACAGCTTTAGTTTCATGCTTCAGGTTCTTAGATACAAAAGCACCTATTCTGGCTATATTTGTCTAGAGCCTTAAACATTTTCAGAGAATTCCATCTTTTTTGGAGTTATACATGGCTTTTTGGGAATGTTAGCATAGGTGCCAAACTACCTTGGTGAAGCACTTATAACAGATTTGGGAACAAGTGTGGGCATCCTGCTCCCTGCACTTCAGCTGATGTTGGTGTTCCCATGTCATGTTGTGCTCTTACAAGCCACCAAACAGAATCCCAAAGGACAGATGAGAACAGAGCGTAAACTGCTGTTTATCTTAGAGAAGATTTTAATTTATTTTTGGGACCAAACTGGAGCCAATACCTCTTGAAATCAGATGTAATACAGTTGTTGACGTAGAAAATTTATCAAATGTGAAGAGAATGTTCCAGTACCTGAAAATACTTTGCATGTTTTTTAGATACATTTATGCAAGTTTTATGCTCTCAATAAACTAAACTGAATGTCTTTGTGATAACTCTTAGGGTCTGTCCTTCTCTTTGTCCCCCTTTTTTTGCACAATGTCAGTTCTGTACTGGAAGTCAAGTACTAGTTTGTAGGCGGCTTGAATCTTCTAGGTACAGCGTAGCTTTTGTATATAATTGTGTCACTCTCTGAATAGCCACCTAATTTTACAATAATTATCTTTAGTTGAATATTAAATCTAATAAAATTTTGTTATTTTTTCCTATCCTGAATGATTCAATTACTTGAAGACTAAGCAGTCCAAGAAATTTTCCATCTATACATAATATGCACATTGTACAAAAACTACTTCAAGAAAGTAATTTGTAATAAAATTTTGAAACTAATACTTTAATTTTTTTTTTTTTTGGAAAAGTGTTTTAAACACTTTTGTCAAGTTTTGTGTGAAGTCCCCATAGTACCAGACGTAAGAGAACTACCTCTGAACTTGGTTAACTAGCTTGTGTGTAGTGTATCTGTTGACACAGTGGTGCCAAAAAATAATAATAATTGTGATCTCTTCTTGCTGCTTGTGTATATTCTCATAATTAGTTCTTAGGTGTTTTGCAAATGCAGAAGGGAAAGATTAAGTAGTCTTTGGAAGACAAAGGATACCTTGATCTAAAGATTATTGAATTTTATTATAGTGTGGATCTTTCATATCCAAAAGAATTTGTAAAGAAAGAAATAAGAAAAATTTTAATGTACTTAAAATAATTTTAAGGAAATGAGAGCATTGAAATATGCTTATTTTAGGTGTTATGTGCCACTGGTTACTTGTAAAATACAGCCTTCAGTGTGAAGAAAAGGTATGTGAGTTAACACTGACGTGGAGAACAAGTACTTGCCTATCACCCCCAACTTTTAGAATAGTCTTGTGTTTTAGAGCAAGGGGAGATTTTAGGCAAAGGGGAATTACCATCATCTAGTCTGCAGTCTTACATGTTAGTTATTTATGGGTCAAGCCCAGAAGTTTGGTTTTAGTCATATGATGTTAGTCAGTTATTTATGGGTCAAGCCTGGAAGTTTTATTTTAGTCATATATATTTTTGTGAAAGATTTATATGATTAAATGGAAAATTGAAAATGCAAAGTCTAATCAGTCATGGGTACAGACAAAATATTAAGAATTTCAAGCAGTACTTAATGAAATGAGAAAGATTGCGTAGGAAACAAGGAGGAATAAAAATGTTCTTTGTTATGTTGTGTTATGAACAAGTTACTTAATTTGGCACATATTTGTATTGTCTACTGAATGGTACAACAAAGAGTTTTCTACATTGCTTTATTCTAATTGCCCTAGCTGTAACCAGGGGAACAGATTTCCTTAATGTCAGACAACATTGGTATCTAAATTTCTTTGAAAAAGGACTGTCTTCTAAATACATTGAGCATTTGTTTTTATCACTTTTATTTTGAAATAATTCTTACTTCTGTTTCTTTCAATATCTTGCAGTTAACTAGGCAAAAATGAAAATATGTTAAATCCATCCAGCAAATAGTAGAAAAATAGCTGTTCTAGAATGCCTTTTGAAGTAAAGACAAGTCAGGATCTAAATAGACATTGTGGTATTGATGAGTGACAAAAACTTATGCATCTACAAGTCCAGAATGGGAATTTATTTTTATTATTGTTAACAGTGGTAGTTTGCTGCCTTGATCTCCAAAAGCATTGTCTCTTATGTTGTAATGTGTTTTGAGATTGCATGTTTTTTTATAATGTATTTATTTATAATTTATTTCTGCCTCCCCTGCGAAAAAAAAGCTCTGGGATGAAAGACACTACTTAATTTATTGTATGATTAATCATGTAGCAAGATCTGTAGCTAAACAGCCCAATATTTGCTTTTCTTAACTGAAACTGTCTGGATTAAAATTTCATTTGTGTTGCTTGTGAGCCTAGGGCTGATTTTTTAGGAGATGCTTTTGGCTAAAATCCTGAAGTGTAGTAGTGAACGAGATGAAGAAAAAACACTTTGTAAAAACAAATCAACAATTTTCATAGAACTTGTAATGAGAAAGTCTGTAACTGTCATCTCTTAGAATGGGCACCTGAAATTAGATGTGACTTCGTGTAAGTGTGGCTGAGGAAGGAGTCAAGAGTTTCCCTAGCATGAGATTGGTGTGGTTTTTTTAAACATCATTAATCAATACTCATTAAGGCCTAAAAACTAATTTACAAACTGAAAGCTGTACTTGGCAAAAAAGCAGAGCTATAATTTTGTGTAGTTTCCTCCTCTGAAGATTTTGTCAGCAGTGAATATACAATTTACCTCCTGGATACAAGATAAACTTTTTCATAGTAGAAAGGTTTAGAAGGTATCAGCTGCAGAATGGGGAGAGTGTTCTCTAGAATTGCTCCTCTTAGCAACTGTTGTTGCTGTGATGGTGAAGGTATTGATAAGAATAGCTAACTTGCCTCTCATCATCCCGAAGACTCTCTCAAGATGCAAACCTGTCACAGGTGTAAATGGTGGTTATTTCAACTCTGATCTTAGGAGATGGTAACTACGACGTAAGAAAATAAAAATTTTTAGTGGGCTTTCAAAACAGATCACTAAGATTTGATTATGTATTAATTATTAACGAATTTGTCACTGATAAAGGTATTTATTTCAATATATTTAGGCAAAAATTTTCATTAGCTAGCTTCACAGAAATATTGTATAGGCGGACTTTAAGACTTTATAATATATATCAAGTACTAAATGCAAAATGCCCTTGTCCCCAAATTTTATTCATATAGAAGTTCTTTCTTTCCCCCAGCAGGGATGGGTCTAGGGTCCAGCAGTGTGGGAAAAGAGGCTTTCTGGATCCACTGGTAGATGTTTGTCTGAAATTCCCTAGGAACTTGCCTGCTTGATTTATGAGTTTCATGGACCTTCTCTGTGTAACATCTGTTCATTCATAGGAATTCTGAGTTGAATGATGTATGTACCTAAACTGAGCCAAGGGCAAAGGTGCTTAAGCCCTGGCTTGCCAGGATAATTCCAGAGTCTGAACAAAGGTTTGTCTTCCTGAGTTTACCAAAATACAGTTAAGAACCTGGGTGTGCTGGTGAGCAGCAGGCTCAGTAGGAGTCAGCAATGCACCCTGGCAGCTCAGAGGACAAACCCCTTCCTGGGGTGGATCAAACTCGGCATCACCAGCAGGTCACAGAGGTGACTGTCCCTCCATACAGCCTTGGTGAGACCTCACCTGGAGCTCTGTGTGCTGCTCTGGGACCCACAGCTGAAGAATGATGGTAAAGGATGAGAATGTGTCCAGAGGAGGGCAACAGAGGTGAGGAAAGGGCTGGAGGCAATGCCCTGTCTGAAGGGACTGAGGACTTTGGATTTGTTTCATTTGGAGAAAAGGAGGCTGAGGGGTGACCTCACAGCTCTCTACAGCCTCCTGAGGAGGGGATGAGGAGAGGGAGATGCTGAGCTCTTCCCCCTGGTATGCAGGGATAGGACATGTGGGAATGGTTCAGAGCTGTACAGGGGAGGCTTAGACTGAACACTAGGAAGCATTTCTTTACTGAGGGTGGTCAATCACTAGAACAGGCTTCCTACAGGAGGTGGATGCCCCAAGCCTGTCAGTGTATAAGAGGCATTTGGAGAATGCCCTTAACAACATACTTTGAGTTCTCTCCGCCTTGAATTGGTCCGGCAGTTGGACTATAGCATCATTGAAGGTTGGCCAAAACTGTTGCCCTGCAGCTAGGAGACTTAGATTCACTTATTTCTCAACCTGAGAACACACTACACCTGTAGTTCACAGCATCTCAGATGATTATGAAAACACCAGGCTATAAGCAAGTGAAGATGTGTTGTTTTTTCTCCATTAAAACCTTAGAACTTGATAGTAAAAAATATCAGAATATGAGATTAGAAAGGTGAAAAGATGAGTCATTCCTGAAACCTGAGCATTAGAATACTTAGTATCGCGAATGCTGACTTACAGTTCTAACATATCAAGTATTGCTTCTTTATTTTACAGTAAACAATTGTTTTCATTATTCCAAATCTTGATTACTAGTCCTGGGACTGGCTCTCTAGCCTGACCCTTCTGTTGGTTAAGTGTTGAACTCATTTCTTGCAGGAGAACACCTGAAACAACTGGGGAAATTGCAACACTTTGTACCCTTTGTATTGTATGTGCTCCACTTTACTTAGTTGGGTACTTTTAATCTAAACTTTGGCACCTTATTTCTTTCTGAATTCCTACAAGCAGCAGCTGCTCCCTGAGGCTGTCCTGCAGAGTTGTGATCTATGCATTGGCTGGATGGAGTGCCCAGGCATTTGTTAGGTGTTCAGACTGACTTGCACTAGTTTTTAAACCAGTGTGACATCTACATTAGATCTTGGTGTGCAGGAGTCTGGTTTTGCCAATGAAAAATTTAATGCTTTTTTATTTACTAAGCAGTTTGATGTGAAAGGGGCAACGGGCAACAGTCTTAAGAGGACTGACCTTAAAACTCTTACACACTAAAATATTTTGAAAGAAATTGTCTTGCTGTGGCATTGTCAATGTTTAATTCCAAATTTGTGCTCTTCACAATAACACAGGTTGCATATCAGTTTAAGTGTTTACCTTCACCTTGTTTGTTTCTACTTTTACCTTGAATAGCGAAACATTTTGCAGTAGCTTCACGTGAGAGGTGGTTTTAAACTATCTTATTTTATCAAGGACATGGTAATCCAAATGTCTCCTTTGAACAAACTAATTGTGACATAATCATGCAAGTGATTGTAAAGGCAAATGCCAAGTCCTGTGGCACACTGCTGATTAGGGGAGGTAGAATAACTTTAGGCTTGTTTTGTGATAGAACATTACTATTTTGAGTTACAAATGTGTCTGGAATTTTGATATGTTTCAGTAGTTAATTCTGCATTTTTTGTTGTTGTTAGGAGCTGAAACTGCCATTTACCTTTTTAAGTGGGCATATTCATGAACTTCGGATTCATGTGCCATGGACGAAATTGGGATCAGAACCAGTTGTCATCACTATCAATACAATGGAATGCATTTTGAAGTTAAAGGATGGCGCACAGGTAAGAAACGTGATGAATGTTTTTCCAACATTGTGAGGTTCATGAGAATAAAAGCTTCTGTAGGTCACTTTCTTGACAGCCTTCTGAAGAATCTGGCATGTGAAGTTGGGATCCCTTTTGTTTTCTGAGAGGCTAATATGTTTCTTCTTGTCATGGCTAATATCTTCCTTTGTGCTTATTTTTAAACTCTTTATTACCTGTAACTGTGTTCTTGCAGATGCGAAAGCAAGTTAATAGTGCTCTGTCATATTTTTCCAATGACTAGAGAAGAAATGGGTTTCCAGAGCAATATAGCATCCTGTGTGCTTCCAGCTTCTGCCTCCCAAGAAGTAGTGCTGGTTGCTTGAGTCAGCTGTATGTGGCACAACTCAGCAACTGGGCATTTTTCAAAAGTTATGTGTCTATTATTGAAGGAATGCTTTGAAGATCCTGGAGTCTAATTAATTTTTACCTTTAGAACTTACAGTGCTTCCTTGAGTGTACTTGGAAGACTTCTTGTATGTAAGGGTCTTCAGGGATTTTTTTTCTTTTAGTTGCTGAGAATAATTTGTGCATTAGGCTGTTTTTGCAGGCTCAGGAAAGATTTCCTTCTGACACAGTGGAGCTGAAATATGCAGTGCCTCAATTTTTGTCATATGTCTGACTTAGTTAACCAAAAGTACTTGGTTATGTTAATGTTGAACTGTTGGGTTTTTTTTAATCAGTATAGTGCTTTAATTCTAGAAAGGCTTACAAGTTTGTTTTTCTTGTTGGTGTTTTTTAAAGCCTTGTTCACATTTCGGTTTCAACAGTCCTTCACTTATATTAAGGATCATGCAAACAAAAATTCCAGTTTGTGAAAAACTCAAGTTTTTGGTAGGATGCTTGATGAGCTGTTTACGTTTAACATCAATAACTAGATACAAGGCAGCAAGAACATTAGAAAACACTGTCCTGTTATGTTTGATATTTCTTGACATACTCTTTTACAGTTACTGAGCTAAGAGGCTTTTTTGCTGGAGTAGAAATCTCTAGTCTTAGCCACCCACAGAGGACATGCTTGCATTCTGTAGTTACACTTAATCTGTGTGCGTATGTGCATATATACACACCAACAGCCAAATACTAAGTACTTTTCCAATGTTAAGGTAAACTTTTGAGACCAGATGTTCCATGAGAAGTGTGGTTTT
The DNA here is from genome assembly GCA_013398955.1 of Callaeas wilsoni. Taxonomy (NCBI): domain Eukaryota; kingdom Metazoa; phylum Chordata; class Aves; order Passeriformes; family Callaeidae; genus Callaeas; species Callaeas wilsoni. The sequence goes on along the minus strand of VWPU01018068.1, from coordinate 392,317 downwards.
GGAAGCAGCAAATTGCAACTAATTACGAGTTACTGAAAAAGATTTGTAGCCCATGACTTTGTGCAACCCAGAACTAATATTTGATATTGGACCTTGCAGATGGCTACTGCTGGAATGATCAGATTTCCTGCTTGCGTGGTATTTGAAACTTAAATTTTGTGGTGCATACATCAAAAGGTCAAGTGTCATGAATGTAAAGAACTCTCAAAACAAGTATTTGTTACAGATGTTTAAGATTCAGAGGCAAGAAAAGAGTTTTGAAAATTGCAACTGACATTTGAACAAATTATTCACTGGTATGTGTGCTCAGGAGGGTAAAATTTGGGTCAGTGCCATTGAAGGATTATCTTTGGCTAACAGAAATGTAGATGAGAACACTTTTATGTGTTTTCTGAGGATATGGTTTAAAAAGTTGACGGGTTGAATTTTGTTTTTTAAATTACTGTTTGAAAGTGTTCAAAGTATGGCAGTGTACTTGGCTAAAACCAGTTGTCATAAAAATTTTTGTAATCAGTGAATAAAAAATATGAATGAAATGACATACTTCTGTGGAAAATGATAGTGAAATGAACTTTCAGTGAGTTTAGCTCCAACGGGAACTATTCTGCCAAGAACTTTGTATCAGTGAAGAGCATGATTAGCAAGAAAGTTTAGTTCTCAAATTGATTGGCTTGATCCTGTATTTCCTTCCTCAGGTGAAGCCTCTAATGAGCACATGTGTAATTTCACCTGAGCAAAAAATAAAGTTCTTGACCTCACCTTAGTGAGATGTGGTTTTCTTGGAAAGGTGCTATTTCAAACAATGTTTCTGTTGAAGATACATGAAGATTAAAATACACGGCATTGTTTGAAGCTATTATCCAGAGGACCCTACAGATTTTGTAAAAAGGAAGAGCGGGTTTTGCTCCCATTTTTGAAGACTATCAGTTCCCTGGGATGCTTTTGTATATATGTTTTACTGTGATGCTGTGTCATTGTTAGTTCAGCTTCAGTGTTAGTTTAATAAGGTTTTTTGTTGTTTATGCTTATTGCAACATCTCCTCAGCTAAGTTTGGATTAGACACTAATGGCTCAACTTAGGCAAAAATTCTTTATCTAAGCAGAAGTGTTGTATAAGTGGTAAGTTCACTTAATGATGTACAAAATCCAGAATTATATAGAAGTAGTGGTATTTACATTTTTAAGGTCTTTGCTTTTCTTCTTTTTCTTCTGTGCTTTTCTTCCTTTTTCTCCTTTACTACTACTTTCTGATACTACTGCTTCTAAACACAAATGTTAAATGTGGCTACTTTACAAGAAAATTAAACTGAAGTGCATCAGGAACAGAACTTTGCAGTGCTTAAAGTGGTGTTCTATTGAATATGCTTTGTATGTGCATTTTTGGTTATGACTTAGGTTAGTGTCAGTACTTGAAAGAGAATTTGTGCATGAGGTGTTTCACATTGCTTTTTGATGTCTGTCAGCAACTGTGCCTGGCTTTTTTTTTTTTCTCTTGAACATAATCTTCTGCAGCACTGAGTTTTAAGTATGAGCATTTATAATGTTCTCAAATATGTTGGTATGATTTTTAAATCTGTCCTTAAACAAATGTGATTCTGCCTTTGTCCTGTTGGACTGTTCCTAACTCTTTTCTCTTCTGCACAAATTCTCTTTTTTTTAAAGCTTTTTGAAATTTTTTGCTCCTTTCTCTTCCACTCTCCATGCTAAGATATCTCCATGCCCCAACCAGAGGCTTTAAATTCAGGTAGTGCCAATTGGGAAGGACAAGCCTGTAAGCCTGTGTCTGTTTTCTTCACCTTCCTGCCATTATAACTAACTACAAGACCATTCATGTTCAGCCTTGAATTCTGTGGTTTTTTGTCTTGGAGCTGATGCAAATGAGGAAATCACCGAGAAATGTGTAATTTGTATTACTGCTTCACATTTGAGTACTTGCCTTTAAGCAGAGCACAGTGCACCAGAAATATGCTGATGCATATGAAGGCTCTCTGTACTCCAAGGATAATTAATTATGGAATTGGGGAAGACTGTTAGGTCAAAGCACGTAGAGGGGCACAGGGAAACCAAGCAGTTTGGATCAGCATACAGACGATTGAGCACTGTTCCTTTCATTAGACATTACAAATAAAGTTGTGAAGGAATATAATAACTTTGTGGAAGCAGCAGAGAACAGCCCACAAGCATGACTGTCAGAATACCAGACACATTCTTACGTGACAATTGGTAGAGACTGCCACAAAAGAATGCTGCAAGCAGAAATTGGTCTTGACTGGGAAATGATTGAGATGGGAGATAAGGTGTGTTGACAGATTAGAAGGACTTTGAAGGTGAAGACAGAAGGCCTGTGTTTGATCAGGTTATAGTTATATAAAGGCTTTGCTTAGGTGGTAAAGCTGGCTCCATATCTGAAGCAGTGCTTTAGTGCTTTTTTCCTCATCTGGGTTGTTGTCTTGGTTTGAGAGACAGGTGTCTGCTAAGGAAGGCAGAGGTCTTCCTTGGAATGGAAAAATGTGGACCCCTTCCCTCCGAGTTGTTATAATTTTGAAATTAAGGGGCTCTCAGGCAAGGGTATGAGAATAGGAATAACAGTTCTTTACTAGTATATCTGATAAGGCAAAACCAACACCAACTCTGGCATTAACAACGAAACAGAAGCAGGAACCCAGTGACGGCCTTCTCGGCCGCAGGCGCTTTCCCCTTTGGCGCAGTTCCGGTCACAGCCGGCAGGGGCGCTGGTGGCTCCCGGTGGGCAGGGCAGGTGCGATGGTTCCCCCGCGGCTGCAGGGGGCGCTGTGGGGCGAGCTCGGGGAGGGCGCAGGAGGGGCGCGTGAGGGGGATGGGAGAGGGGCTCGCTGCACAGACCCCAGGGACAGCCGGGCCCGGGGCCCAGCGGGACTCTCTCGGAGGCAGCAAGCTGGGACAGCAGAGACGAGCAAAAGTCCCGGAGTGGTGGAGATGTATCACACTCCGGAGCTGCAGTGGGTAATCCCTGGGAGGTCTCAGCAGCCAGAAGGTGCGAGGCTGCAGAGTAGCGAAGGCTGGAAGCAGCGCTGAAGAAGCGGCAGGGCGGGACAGCAGCAGCCCGGCTCCAAGCAAGGCAGGGAGAGGCAGGATCGGGGCACCGAGGGTGATGGTAAGAAAGTCCCTCTCTTAGTGAGGTGGGTGTTAATAAGGTCCCAGTTCAAAAGGCTGCTCTTACGAGCAGGGGCTCACCCCACGGCAGAAGAAGCAGGACCGGGCTGGACCATGGCGACAGTCGCGAACTCTCCTCTCCAAACAGCTCCGACCGACCATCCCACTTCCCCAGCTGAGAGCAAGAGAGCGAGAGCCAGGGGCTGTCCCCAGCCCTGCCTTCTCCAGTGTCCGGTCTCGCGCTATCTCCCTCCTACCTGGGCAACATCAGGCAATCAGAGAGGGGCCATCAGCACTCTCCCCTGAGCTGATAACTTCTTTTGTCTGTTAAGTGTCCAGTCATTATGGGCCATTAGCAACAGGTATTGGGAAAATTCCTTAAGAAAGAAAAAAAAACCTAACAAATCAAAAGAACTCCTAAAACCTCTACAGTTGGAGTAGTTCAGTCGTATGTGGCTGTATGGACAAGCAATGCTGGTTTTTTCCATTTGAGTCTTGAAAGTGCTGTTCTGTGACAGCAAAAATATGGTAAGACTTAACTAACAGTCTTTAATGGCTCACCTTTATGCTTTTCATTTGCTCATGTGGAAGCTCAAGGTCTACCTTTTAAATAAAGATCATTTGGTACTTACTTTCATAGTAGTATGTTTAGTTCAGTAAATCCGATATATAGTTTTAGCACTTGTATGCAAGATTTAAGGTGAAGATTATATCGAGAATTGCTCTATAGAAAGCAAACTAGGGTATCAGGTAGTGTTGAATCCTACCAGGTTAAGGATGAATATGAAGTTCTTATTAAGCAGCCAGTTCATGATGCTCTTTCTTGTGTTTTAATAGGTTAATATAAGAAAAAAGAGGTTTTTATGTTTCTATGTGTACATGCATGCACATTATTGTATATATAAATAAAAGAAAAAATTTCTGTATTATTTTGAATTAAAACAGGTTAAATTTCTCTATTATTTTGAATTAAAACAAGTTGCTTTGTGCAAATCAGACTGTAATTTAGTGTTTTCCAAAGGTTCAGGAAGGTTTGGCAGAGTCTTTTATTGGGTTTTGTGCCATTTTCTGTCAAGAACTCTAGTCTGAAGAGTTCTTAAGTTTTCTATGAGTTGCTTAATGTGAAAAAACGTGTTTTAGGTAGGAGGTTCTCTTTCAAGGATATTATCCTTTTAAGGGATAAATACCATGCCCCACAAATCTCTTGCAAAAACATTTAATAAACTTACTCTTTCAATAGAGGAAATAGTAAAGGCAGGCTCTAACAGGTGCTAAAAAAGGCCTCGCAGCATTTGGTTCAGACACTTTGTTGTCTTTCTCCAGTGATTTCAAATGAGAGGCTGAGGAGGAGATGAGCAGCTTTGCTTAAAGCTGGATGAATACTCATGTACTAGCTGGGCATGCAAGTGTGACCGAGTAATTTACCGATTTTTGTTCCTACTAACCACTTTAATAGACTTTAAAAGCAAAGTATCTGATGCTTTAGATTGCAGTAACTCTGCTTATGAAAGAAGAAATTGCCTTTGTGAATTTGTTCAAAGACTCCTGCAGGCATATTTCTTAATACTATAGCTGTAGGAGTCCTGCCATTGCCCTTGTGTTGCCTCAGTCTGAATACCTGTCTTGTTTACCTAAATGGCTGTTACTGTGTTCCTAATTTTGGGCAGTTTTCATGTGAATTCATCAGGATATTTCTATTTGAGTCCTTTTCAGGGCTAAGTAATGGTGATTTCAAATGTCTGAACTGGTTACTGTGAAAGGTATGAGAGATCCCAGCTCGATTCCTTCTGTGCTTATTCCTGGCTCCTAGGACATCTTTCAGTGTTGGTGTGCTGCCCACAGGCGAAGATAGTGTGGCACTTCTGACCTAATCCTAGTGCTTACTCTGGGGGAGTGAACCTTGGTTTTAGGTGTGAGCCTTGCTTTTAGATACTTCTGGTAAAGAACAAGACTTGTAAAGTAAGCACTTCTGCTTTCTGACCTGTGCAGTCCTGGGTGACATTCAACATCTGTGCTGTACCTACCTCCCGAGAACACCAACAGGGACAAGCCATAGTAAACTGTCCCAGTATCTTGAGAGCACATGTGACTTTATGTGAGAGGGGACTGACTGGGAAGATGCTTTTCCGAGAGGCCAAACAGTGGATGACCAAGCAAGAGAGGGAACGTGTGAGTGCTCAGGTGCAGTGCTCAGTGTCAGGCATATTTACTGTGATAGCAGGTTTAAGGACAGAAAAGGCAGTTGTAAATATAGTTGGGACTGTTCTTGCAAATAGCTCAGATTTTGAATGCAGTTCTTGTCAAGAAAATCTTTTGATGTTGTCAAAACAGTTAGCAGTCTTGATGATCTTAAAGGTCCTTTCCAACCTAAATGATTCTATGATTCTGAAATCAGCCTGGTCATTATTACAACAGGTATTAAGACTGTATAACATCAGTGATTTTCAATAGCTTCTTTGTTCAAATGAATGCACTTTATATGTTATGAAGAGAGAGCAAGGTAAGGATATGGCCCTGTGTTGATATAGGTGTTGCAAGTTAAGGAAGCTGGCAGGAGCTGTATGTAGTTACAGTTTGCCCTTCAGTTCCTGTAGCAGCTGGAGCAATAGTATATAGAAAGTAAATGTTGCCTTTTCTCATCTTGTTTTCTGAACAAGATCTCTGTGTACCTCTTTGTGGTGATGTGCAGAGCAAGTTTGTGATTTTGAAGAAATCTCCTGGCTGTTCAGGCTTACTGTGCTTCGACCTCTGTTACAGGATTGTCTCAGAACTGGTGGGCTGGATAACTTTTGGTCAAACTACCATTCTCCTAGAGCACATTAAAAGGAAAATGTGCTGAAGCTGTTAATTGAAATGAGAAGAGCTGTCTTGTGAGTTGGTAATAGAATCAGTATGCTGTGATCATCAGACATGGTGCGTCTCACGTTGGGAGCACAGTGAATCCCATGAGATGAGTTGTTTTTTTCAGAAGCTGTTCTGGAGGTCTAGGTTCAGAAAGTCTATATGAAACCTACATTTAATGCTTGCTTGTCTGCTTTTCATAGTTAGTGTGTCTGTGACAGCAGGCATCTCACGAACATCTAATTATGGACGTGTGAAAGCACCACTTTTTTTTTCCTTCTCTCCTCCTTTGTGAAAGCACGTCTCTCTAGTGCCTTCTGGAGCTGTAGCAAAATTGCATGTTCTTGTTATCCAAGGGTTCAGAAAAGGGTTTATATGGTAAGAAAGTGGAATCTGAGCTTCCAAAATAATCTCAGATTTCTATCACTCTGTGAATTTTTATAATTATGTAGGTAGCAGGCCTTCTGCAAACACTCTGAAATTGCTTTCTCAGAATGTAGTCTCACTCAAACTAGAAGAAAAAGGAAAACTGTCTGTGACAGTCAAGCAGGTCCCATATTACAGACAAAGACCAGTGCTTGATATCTATGTATTTGGCTAATACTCACTCATATTCTACTTCCACCAGTGTTTTGAACTCTGTATCAACAGTTGAACATTCTGGTATGAGATTATTTGTCAAGAAGACTTCAGTTTAAATTGGAAGAATTTTAGGCATATGAGGATGCAGTGATACCTTAATAAGGAAGATAATGGACACTGGCACAACCAAGCAGTGCAGCTGTACTTCAGACTGTCAATGAAATTTCTTTCTTAGGCATTATGGTGGGTTGACCCTGGATGGCTGTCAGGTGCCTATCAGAGAGCTCTATCACTCCCCTTCTCAGCTAGACAGGAGAGAAAATATAATGAAGGGCTTATGGGTTGAGATAAAGATAGGGGCAGATCATTCACCAGCTACTGTCACGGGCAAAACAGACTTGACTTGGGGAAATTAATTAAATTTTTTACCAATCATATCGGAGTACGATAATGCAAAGTAAACCCAAATCTTAAAAGTTTGTTCCCCCACCACTCCCATATTCCCTGGCTTTGCTCTATTTCTGATTCTCTACTTCCTCTTGCCAGTGGCACAGGGGACAGTGAATGGGGTTGTGATTAGTTTATCACACTGCTGCCGCTTTCTCCTTAGCAGGAAGACTTCTGCCCTGCTGCAGTGTGGATTCCCTCCAACAAGGGACACTACTCCACAAACCTCTCCAATGTGAGTCCTTCCCATGGGCTGCAGTTCTTCATGAACTGCTCCAGTGTGGGTCTCTTCCATGGGGTGCAGTCCTTCAGGAACAGCCCAAGGGATCACAAGTCCTGCCAGCAAACCTGCTCCAGTGTGGGCTCCTCTCCCCTTGAGTCTACAGGTGGTGCCAGGAGCCTGCTCCAGTGTGGGCTTCCCATGGCATCACAGCTTCCTTCAGACATCCACCTGCTCTGGTGTGGGGTCCATCACAGGCTGCAGGTGGATCTCTGCTCCACCATGGGCTGCAGGGGCACAGCTCCTTCACCACAAGCTGCAAGGGGATCTCTGCTCCATGCCGGGAGCACCTCTTCTCTATCTTTCACTGGCCTTGGTGTCTTCAGGGTTCTTTAGCTCCCATGTCCTTATTTCTCTCTACTCTGGCTGTAATTGCTTCTGTCCAATAGGTTTTTTTCCATCTTAAATCTGTTATCTGATAATTATCACTGATGCCCTTGGCCAGTGGCAGGTCTGCCTTGGAGCTGGCGTTGCCTCCATCAGACATAAGGGAAGCTTCTAGCAGCTTCTCAGAAAGCCCCTTGTAGATCCCTGCTACCAAAACCTCGCCCTGCAAACCCAGTCCAGGCATGAACCAGTGAAGTCCTTTTGTCCTTCATACTAACAAACCGCAAGGTTGTAGTCTCTTTGTCATGCATTGACACCTCCTATTTTGCTGGTGTTTATTTTGTGCTCCTATGTACTGTGGAATCTACTGCAGTACTGGTAGAGAGCAAGAAGTTTCTGCTTTTCACATTTTGGAAGTAAAGCTCAAATTTCTGTTGTCGCGTTCTTTCTGTTGTCTCAACTATCTCTTTCTAAACTGATAGTTTTCTTTGGTTTGCAAAAAATGATTGGAAGACAGCCCTCATAATGCAGTGCTGGTAGCTGGAAAGCCAACTTGACATGGCTGTATTACCTTATAGCTGCTATCTCAGTGGAGAGCTGCTGTTCAAAAACAACTCTTTTTCAGCATTAGTAATGCCTGCCAACGGTTGGGGTTTGGGTAAGCTTCAAGGCCGCAGGTTCCCTAGCTGCCTTGTCATAATTCATAGTACTTCCATCTGGTAGTATGCTCATACAGTTGCTTTATCTTAGGCATATGGACTAGGCTTCTTGTCATCTATCCCAAGTTGTCTTTTTGATTTTCTAAGATCTAAGTATTTAGAATCAAGGATTGTTTGGAGTTTTTTAATTGCAATTTGGGTATATTGGTTTAGACTGGCTCTTTGCCTTTTTAAGATGTTGGTTGTGTGTTGGGAAACATGCCCTTGCCAAAAAGGAAATAACACTTTTCAAGTTTTACCTAACTCATTGCCCTCCAAAAAAGCAGTTTAATTGTCCTTTAAATTCAAGGACAGAAATATGTTTACTTATGTATAAATGCAGATTATATATATTAACGTCTCAATTCTTTACACACAGTGTACATGAACTTTCTTTTAACTGCCAAATCAATGCCCCAGGTTTGGGGTCTGACCTCTTTTTTGAATGCTTGTGTGGTGCTAGTACAGTACCTCAATTTATGACCTTTCTATAGGCTGTTGAGAAGCCTTGCAGCTGCAGAGACTGCAGCTTCAATTTTCTTCTTCAGCTGGTAAAGTTTGAGGCAGCCCGATTGAAATGTGCATAGCCTGCAACCAAGAGAGCTCTTCTGGAGTCCACTCTGACGTGCTAGAGTGTCCCAAGTACATTTACAAAAGTAGGCACTAAATAATTTGTATCAGATTTATGGTGTTGTTAGCTTAGTAAAAGATGCTTGTTTGGAGCATGACTTTTGAAGCTTGTTGGTCTTACGTGGAACATCAGTTGGAATTCTGTCTTTCTCAAGTAACAAGAGGAAGGGATAATGCAGATGGGTGTAGTATGTGAAGGAATGTTTAGGCAGCTAAACGGACAAATGGGTTAGGTGAGAAGAGATTAAAGAAAACTCATGGATGTGAAGGGAAAGGGTGGATTTTTTTTGGGGTAGTGCTGGTGATCCTTTAAGCTTTCATATCTTTACAGGTAATTCTAAATAGATTGTTTGATCAGGTGAGGGTAGCACGCTTACATGAAGAATTCCATTTGTTTGCTTTGGAACACCAGACTAGATGAGAAATATCTCACTTATTTTGGTGGAACCTTTTTAGGATGCCATACTTTGGAAAGAAGTAATCCTAATTTTAGATGTGTTGGAGTAGTTTTCCATGTATATTTTTTTGGGAATCCTGCATAGTGCTGAATTTATTGAATCTGTTATAATATTTCAGACCTAGTAGTTTAATATATTATTTTCTCCTATGCTTTGAAGAAAATATTTTCAGAGCAGATTATTACAAGACAGTTATTGCATGGGTTTGTTCTAAAATAGATGTGGATATGGGGCTCGCTGTTTTCTGGATCAACTGGTATTTCAACAGAAATCAGTGCTTTATGTGACATCTGTTTTGGATTTGGACTTTTTAAAAGCCTTGTGCTTTTGGGCAGACACTCTTAAATTAATCTGTGGTTCTCACTACTTTATTTTTGTTAATTCTCCTTTTTTTTTTTCTTATCCTGTTCTTTTATATGTGTTGGGTTTTTTTAACATACTTAAACTGTGGGCACTTATTTCCTAGCTAGATTCCTCCTTTCTACTTAGAATTCCAGTTTAACTATAATTGTGCTTTGACTCTTGACTGTAGAAGTTGATTCCTCTTCTTTCAGCAATCTCTGCACTCATCCATGTGTTGTCTAAGCATATCCTTGTCTGATCAGTCTCATTCCACTAAATTACATACTGAGTAGCTATCAGCTGACCTGCTGAGCTGATCTTTCTGAATTATAGCCAGTGCTTTATTTTTTTTTTTCCTCAAGAGTTGTGTTTTGGGACTAGAGAGTGTCCAAGACCCGGTGTCTATATTGCAATGCCATGTCAATGCGTTTTTAACATTGGCAACTCAACATAGAGAGTGAAGCAGCAGAACGGGTTCATTTTTGAAACTGAGCTGTTTGGGAAATAACATGTTGAGAATTCAGAATCTCAAAATTTAGTTTTACATCAATAAATGTTTATAAACATGTTCTTTTTTTTTTCAATAATACCTTTGTTGATGGAAAATACTTGTTTTCATTTGCTGAAAGTTGAAGTGTTAAGAGCTTGTTGCACATGGGCTACTGCTTCTGAAAACAAGAGCTAGATAGCAATCTGTGAGACTTTTCCTGGAACTGGAGTGTATTAGGATTAGAGATTTGTTGGCATAGAAGGTGCGAGCTGTGCTTGGGAGTGTGTTCTGACTGAAGCATTTCCCTATATTATTACGCCGGGGCGCTGGCTGGGCCAGGAAGACTGCTGCTTGTCCAGAAAGTGCCCAGTGTGAGCGAGGACACTCTGGCACCTTTGTGCCTCGCAAGCCAGCTCCCTCGCCCGTGCGATGGACTGCACGTAGCCGTGCACACACGGGGCTTGTAGATAGCCCAAACGTAGCCAGAGACAAATGAGCGAGGCGCCTCCCGATCGGTATTCCAAGGGTTTATTGCGAAACTCCTGCGAGAGGTCCGAACACGAGAGACCGAGCTTCCCTTTGCGATGCGCTTAAAGGGAGTACAGGAAAAGGAGGCGGGGATGATACAGCAACAACCTACAGGGAGACGGGAAGGGCGGGACAGGTCTGGTCACATTCTTTTAGGGGATACAAGAGGTGTCTGTCAACTGTCAATCAGACAGACCGAATCTATATCAGGTCACAGAATTCAATAGGAGAAGTCATCCTCACAGAGGGATATTTAACCTTTGGAGTTGGCCCACCAAGAGGTTTCCTCTTTGCCTGGGCTGTGTGGCCCCCTGGGCATTACTGCGGTTGGTTCAGTCACCACAACATTTTCCCATATCTTAGTTGTGGAAACTTGTATATTGTTGAACATACTGTTATTAAATAAGGCACAAGTAACAGTCAACCCATTTATCTCTCTTTCTCTCCCGTCCCTTCCTTTTTTATTTCTGCTTCCATAGCATTCTCTAATACTAATTCTGGAATTTGACTGTAACTTGCCACTGGTAAGTCATGTTCCATTAAAAAAAGAAAAGAAAAGTTGGAAATCAAATTATGTAAGCCAACAGCTGTTTGATCCCCACATATGCACATTTCTCTTTATTCATGCACATGAAAACTAATAAACCTATGCTAAATGCCTGTGTTAACAAAATATGTATTATTTGTTTTAACCAAAAGCAGGTGCTTCTCTTCTCAGCATGAGGAGTCATGTTTCTGTGCTCATCTCTGTACGAGTTCTGGCCTGCAATACAATTTCACTCCAGTGAGCTGCCCCTTACACCTTTTGGCACTCAAAATCTGCGCATATCCCACTTTGCTTGTGAAGTAGTTTGAATGTTGACAGTTTCAGTAGTGTTGCCCATGTGAAGGGGAAGAGTGTTTGTCTCAGATGAAGCCCATGCTCCTTCTTTTACTCATTTAGAACTGTAGTTCCTTGTTTTCTGCTTTGTAGTTCTAGATTCCTTTGCTTGGGGGATTGAGATGTTACTTAAGTGAGGAAGCAGCAACCTCACTTACCTGTGGTACTGCACTGCTATAGGAGCTTGTTCTTGAGACATATATTTGTGTGGTTGTATATATGTGTGTATATATTTATGCCTTTCAACTTTCCATCTGATTTTTTTATTTGGTTATTGCTTGATGGTAAGAAGGAACAGTTGGGACAGGAAATATGGATTACACTCAGTACGTAGGTAAACATACGTAAAGTTGTTTTGCGTTGGTTATAATTTCACGTTAATCCAGTTAGTAAGGCAGTGAGAGCAAGCAAGAGTCATTTTCTGACTGTTTTGTAGGCAAGCACTGTCACACATGCCCAGCTCGATGGTAGTCAGTGTATATTTAACTTGCTTCCCTCAAACAGAGCTTTTTTTTTTTCCTGGAGTTCTTTCATGGACCCATCTTCACACGTTGTGTGACCACTAGAAAACTGCAGACCCCAGACTATTTTACACTACATGGTACAGCTATACTCTGGAAAATTCAAGAGTGTGAATGTCATGGTTGTTTATAAAGCAAACCACCTGAATATGCTGTGTGGAGAGAGGAGATGATATGTAAGAGCTTTCTAGGCTGCAGAACGAACTTGGAAGCTGACTGTCAAGTTGAACCCCTGGCAAAGCACCAGTTAGAAAGTGCACTGTTGAAAAGTAAATAATAGTTATGTTCTGTACCAGCTATGATAGTATCCAGTAATTTTTAGGTGAAGTGGCTGTGCTGCTAGGGAATTGAAGGAATTATGTACAGCAAACCAACATCAGAGCAAGGAAATGGATGGCATAATTTAAATATAAGAGCTAATGCAGCATTGACCAATGTAACTTGTATTTTAGAACTATGGAGTACGTTGTGGGTCTCAAAGTTGTAGATTTGAATGTGAGTGCAACAGAATTGCTTTTAGTGCACCTTAATATGGTGTATTTCTGGAAAAAATCCCAAACAGTCAACAGGTTAGTAGGTAAAAAAACCCTTCTAATACCTCTCTTCCCCTTGAAGATAATTCTCTGGCGGCTCTGTATGTCATGCTTTTATTATCACATCAAAATTAGCAGGGTAAATAGCACATCATCTTTCCAGAAACTTGTGTGTTAATACATAATGATTTTTGAAATATGTATGTAACCTAAATGCTAACACTTACAAAGATAATTACAAGTGTTCTATTTGTAAGTTTATATACTGGGAGATTATCCATGGCGACAGAGAGGAGGGTGATAGAAGAGTTCATCTGTTTGAGGAACTGTGCTGCAGGAAGGTCCTGGACAAGTAATTACCTGAATTGGTCTGTGCTAGCCAGCCAACAGATCTGTTCCTCCCTGCCACAGCCCCTTTACTTCCCTTTGGTGTATACTAAGCATTTGGAGAGCAGAAGCTGGCATATCACTGATGAGACTCAATATGCATTTGCTGTTAGGCAGCTCAGGGTTTAAACCTAGACCAGCTGCTTTTAGAACAACGTGGCCACAGCATGTCTTCACTGTTCATGGTGGTGCACTAGGTAGAAAGGGTTTTTTGGTTTCTTTTTTGCTGTGGTTAAGTTGGTAAATTAGTATTTGGGAGTGATGTCATGGTATGTACTCCTGAATATTGGGAAGGAACCCATTTGCACAGGAACAGAGACTGACTGTGATTGCTGCAATGTAAGAGTTGAAACTCAGGTACCACAACATTGCTGATTTATGTTCCAGAAAATAGGTTTACTTAGACAAATACAAGTATTAACCTGTGAATGGTATATTTGTCTTTATAAAGTACAGAGGACCTGGTCTGATGTGTAGATACAGTTGTGTAAAGTAGAAAGATTGAGAGTAATCCCTGTCCATTTACTGATCTGTACTCAACTTTTTCCCTGACCTACTTACAGCAAGGAAATGTTATGCCAATAGTCAGTGTCTTTGTTCCCAGGTACGGGGAGAAAGGGTTTATGTATCATCTTTGGCATAATTCCTAGAAGTTTAGGGTTATATTCTGATTCAGCTTTCCTGGTGTAGGCCTGGACTACTTCAGTTGATTTACTGTGGAGTAATTCCAGATTTGTCCCAATCCAGCTGACATCAAATCAGGATCCTACAATCCAGCTTTGTTTCATGTAGTTGGGTGAAGAGTTTGGATTTGTATGGTTTAATGGGGAATGAGGTAATGCATTTAAAAATATTTCCTTGGAGAGGAAGTAGTTTTTCCTCATTTGTTGATAGATTAAAGCATAGATAAATTTGTTGGAATGTATTTTAGCTCCTCATTATAGCAGACCTTACTATTTGAGAATGGGCATGATTACAGATTTTGTAGTGGAAAAATACTGTCATTTATTCACCTTTGGTAAAAGCATCTTAAAATTCCAAAAGACAAAATACTCTTAATTCTTTCAGTACAAAGTATGCTTTGGAATTAATAGCTTGTTCTTTTTGGAAGGAGTAGTATTTTCTCTAAAAGAGTATCATTGAATTATAAATTACCCGATATAACTTAGGCAGAAGAATTCCCTTTACTCACGTATTGCTTGTGAATTACCTTGCAATACCTGCACTAGAAGAGTGGTTCCTGTTAAATAATTTTGATGCACAACTGATGTAGATTGTATTTTATTTTGAACGCTTATGGATAACAATAAATTCAATCCCAGTGAGCTTCATTTTTCCAAAAGAATGGGTAAATGTTCAGGTTTAATTGCTTGCATTCTTTTCTAAGGAAAAGTCATTGTCTTCCCTCTTTACAGGCTGTAGAACCTCAGGGAAATTGTACTGTGCTACTGGCAATACTCTGGACCATCTAGTCTTTCTCCAACTGTTGCAAAAGTGTGAACTTCAAATGTAAATATTTATTTCTTTGTCTCTGGAGAAAAATTGAACAAATTTTATTACTCTATTGAGAAATATGAATTTTTTTTCTTCTCTCTTCTCTGGCATGTTTATTTAGTGGTTCTGCCACTGACTTGCTAAGAAACCACGTTCTGAGGCCTTCATCTTGGCTTCAAGAGATCTACTTGGCTTCCTTTACACAAGCAAAGGTCTACAGAGCTCAGAATGCTATGAGGTGTTATCCTTCGTTTTCAATTAAAGTCCTTATGTATTGCACCTCATTGGAGAATGAACAATGCAAAACTGCTTTTCCTTTTTTATTCTATATGCGTGAATCATTCTTCTGGAAGATTTTGTCACGTAAAAGGTTCTGTTGATTAGAGTTATTTAATTTGCAGGTATTTTCAGTTAAAGCTGAAAATGTCTTTTGGTTTCATTAGATATCAAATCCTGTTAGGCCTGTTAACCTCTCAGCATTATTCAATATTTCAGATTAGGGTTTCCTGAAATGAATTAACAGCTGCTGTAGCAGCAGTAGTGTGTGATTACTTAGAATTCAACCTGAAGATCATTAGACCTGGTATTCTAGAGGTGTGTTGGTAATGCGGGACTACTTTTCAAAGAACCACAGTGGCTTCCTATGTAGCTCTAGGAGGTGAGAGGCCTCCTCATCGATGCAGTCAGTGTTGCTCTGCTGTTGGCTATGGGGAGCACAGTAGACAGCAGTGTTGCAGTCCTTGGGTGGGTGGGCTGCTCTCAGGTTTGTTTTTTCTTACCAGTGGCAGGAAAGCGTCATATTTCACAACTTCTGGAACACTTTCTGTAGGTGAGTATCATCTGGATTGTGTTGTGTATGTGTGTAGTTTTGCTGCCTTCTGGAAGTCTCTGCCTTCCTGTATCTCTACTGGATTCCAGGTGTTTAAGCTTTCTATCCTGCAGTTTTTACCCAGCAGGGCCTGGTGAAGACCTGAGAAAGAGGGCAGACGGGGTGTGCTGCTGACTCCATACAACTCATTCAGCCTGTTCTTGATGGTCTTCTTCCCATATGTTCCTCAGATGTGGACAGTGTTGTGGGATAAATGCATTGTTCTGGCAGTGGGAAGTGGACATCTTTCCTGGAACCTCTTCAACCCTTTTCCCAGCATGCATTTAAAGATGGGCTTATTATATGATGGGGGAGAGGCTATAAGCCCCCTAGATAAAATGGTTGTGGGGAGCAGACTGCCTGCTCCACTGCTGTCATCTGGTGTGCAGCTGAGGTTCTTAGGAGAGGCGGCCAAAGGGAACAAGCTAGATGAATTGTCCTGCCACACTGCATATGGGCTGTGGGTTATAAGTTGTTCATTGTAGATATTTGCTTATGGTCCTTAAGAACATTAAGATTTTGCAGTAAAACTTTAGAAAAATACTTAACAGCATGAAAAAAATCTGCTTAAGCCACAGTGAACTCTCTAATTCTTTTTACCAACCTTTCACAAAGAGAGAGCATCTGGTGGACAGAATAGATCAGAGTCCTGAGTGCATATGCTAGTGGTTTCATTGTCATCAACAGACATTACATTTTTGTTGATTTATTTTGTGCAATGACTAAAACTTCATTTCCTGCTCTGTTAAGGATGTTCTACTTTGCTTGACTTGTACAAAAATGAAGTATGGTTGTTATATCCATATAAAAGTTGAAAGCAGTTGTGTGGCGTGGAGTTAATGGTGGACATATCTTTTATCTACTTATGCATATGCACCAATTCTTTTCTTCTGAAATCCTCTAGTTGTTGATGATGCTAAACCTTCTGCAGTTAACTTTCCCTTCTCAGGACTGTAATCTAAAGGTCAAGATACTGTAATCTATTCTTAATTTATTGCATATCAAAGAATATTCCTCTCATAAATGTAGCTTATAAAACTGTAGTTTATTACCCATATAGCAATTGTTTAAGCACTTCTGTTCTCAGTCAAATAAAACCAAGTGAACTATGCATATAGTTTTAGGAAAGTCAGAGGCTCACTTCTACTGTTCTCTGTATAACCCATGAACTTGAAAAAAGAATATGCTATAGCTGCTCAGTCATTTTACTTCTGGCATTTTTGATGCAAACATAATTTCTGCAAAATGGTGGTTTTAGTGCCTCTTTTGTTTTGGGACAAAAAAAAAACCCCAAACAAGATACTGAATTTGGAACAGCACAGGGCAACATTTTTCTGCCTGTCACAGCAGGGCCCTCATGGTTTTGGTTTTATTCAATATTGAGCTGTATGTGATTGAACTGCTCCTGTGTTGTGTGTGAAATGTAGCTTGGATGGTTCTCTACTCTGGACTGTGTTCCTGGCTGTGTTTCCTCAGCAGCGTTGCTGTCGTTTTCACTGAAGTGCCTGATAAGGTACATGAATCCTATGGTTACAGGGCACTGCCACGGAGATGTTCTTTTGAGGGAGAGAACTGGCTATACTCAGAGCTTGTGTGTCTTGCGGCCACGTTTTTTTTCAGGTGGATGCTTTCTTGTGTGTGAAAACAGCTGAGTACTTTTATCAGACAAAATAAAGTTGTGCTGCTTTCAGGAACGTTGGAAAACTTTATTTGAAATGGAAGTAACAAAATACAATATTTCAGAAATATGAAAGTGAACTTTGATGTTTCCAACTAAATGTTTGTTTTTCTACCACTTTTCTTCTTGATCTTGTACTAAAAGCAAGTATCAAGGTTATGAGACCTCAAGAGCATGACTCAGTGAATTGGCCTGTATGTTGGTATCTGGTGAGAGACAGACTGGCCTCAGAATTGCCAGCTCATGAGCACTCATCTTCCTTCTGGCTCTGCTGGACCTGGCTAGAGGTTGATGATTCTGGCCCACAGATTCTTAGTTTAGGATGCAATTATAAGATTCCGACTGCGTTTAAGCTGCAGCTGATTTGAAGCTGACACTAAATGTCTTTGCGCGTTGTTAAACCAATCTGATGATATCTACTACTACCAGATCCTGACCTGTCCTTAGCCCCAGTGGCTCCCATGTGAGTTCTGTGGGTGTTGCTTGTTAATAGACAGTGTATCCTGGCTCTTGAAGCATTTTTTATGATCTGCTGACACTAGTATTTCATTATTTCAGATTTAATAGGCTTCTGAGGTCTCCTGAGCAGAGAATAATCTGATGTGCTCCTTTCTCATCTTCTGTGGGAAACAACTTATAGGCGGTTTGCTGGTTCCGGAATAAATGATGACTAGTGCCACAAGGAGAGAGAAGGCTGAGGGAATTGCAGCTAGCAGTTGTGAAGAGATCCCCTGCTTGTGATATTCCACTCTAACAGAAGCATTAAGGAAGCATGATGTGGTGGGATTGAGCTTTTGAGTTATGACAGATTCTTTCAAATTTGTCCAGTCCTGCTCTGCTTCAAAACAGTCAAACCAGCATTACACACATACCTGTTCCATTCTTGCCACTTCCTTCTGCCTTATCTTAAAATGGTCTCAGTGGTTATTTTTTTTTTTCTGTTTTTGATGCCTGACCTGTGAGCTTTGCCCATCTGAAAGGTCTGATGTATGACATTTTACATTTTATGACTGTAATATTCTTGGATATCTTTACCCAACTAAAACTCCTAATAGTGATATTTGTGTCTTTAACATGTCACACACTAGTATCTTATACTTTTTTTTTGTTTGAAAAAAAAATGTTTCTTGGATTTCTGCAAAAGACTTGTGTATAACAATCTTATATAGGCAGAAAGCAAGAACATACTTATGTGATTGTCCTGCTCTTTTCAGTTTTCATTCCTGTCTCTAAGGAGACATGTAATGCTTTAAGTGATTTATAAAGTAGCCTTCTAAACACATTCGGGTCATAATAGCATTAAAGCTTCCTTTGTACATGATTTTTTTCATCATTGAACACTCTTGTAATGAATTCAAGTGTGGTATGATCCTGTCATTTTTGCTGACTTGATGTAACTTCTTGCACTAATCTGTTCTTGAATATAAATTCCTGTCAGTTTTATACCTGTTACTGAGTAAGAAATGATTTTGTTCATGCAAGGTTATCTATCCTCTTTTTTCCTGCAACTTAAGAAACACAGGTATATTCCCAAACGTATAATCTGCCTTTGCTCTGGTTTTGGTCCACTGCAATGTGCAGCCTGTTCAGAAGAACAGGGACTTAATCTAGGCACCGTGTATGTAAAAGCAGATACTGAAGTGTGGTGCTGCTTGGTTTTGACTATATACTGGTTAATCAGTAAAGATTCTAAATGAGCAACAGATCAGTCTTGCATGGCATGGAGTTTTTTTTTTTAATTTGTGCTTGCACTATGGTTTCAGATCTTGTTTTAGCAATGGTGGGAGAGCAGGCAGGAAGACGTGGAAGGGAGGAAAACAGGAATGCTTACTGACATCCCGGTCAGCTCATGCATGTAGCAGTTTGATAGGCTAGAACATTATCAAAATTATTCTTAGGAGATCTCTCAGGCAGTTAAACCTATTTTCAGCTTTCTCTTCACCATGTGCTTCATATCACCACTTGCTGTCATACTTGCTGCTTTGTAAGGTGCTGTTCTGCTGCCGGAGCTTACTCTTTGCCTTTCCAAACTCCCTTTCCCTCCTTCAACGACCTCTTTCATTTAACAAACCCACAGTGATTCAATTGCTGCTTCATTTTGAATGTTAATATAGATTTATTGGAGCTATTGCATAATTGATTTTGTTTTAATTAAAGGAGTGTGAGACATGAGTAGTATTAACACGCTTCCTATCAGAAAGCCAGCCCTTAGAAACTTCTGCAGTCCTACAGAACCAGTTTCTATATATATTTGCTCTTTTCAGAATCCTGATCTAAACTAGACTGAAAATTAGCAACTGATTAGAAGACAAAGGTAACTTTTCCCAATTCTTACAGTAGTTGGAAATGTTTATTTCTTAAAGATCATTGAATTTCAAGGATTGAGAAGTATTTATCTGAAAAAATAAGTTATATAGTACTGTCTCTTTGAGTTTGACTTTATGTGATAAAGATTCAAATTTGGATTCTATGTGGATGAATCTTATAATTTAAAAAAATTGAACACTTGCACACTTTCTTGTGGGATTTTCGAAGTACTTTCATTAGGTTTGGTAGCAGAGATAGTGTGCATGGAGTTTTTTGATGTTGGTATTTTTTTTCTGGCAGTAAAAAATGCAAATAATAGTAGTCTTTATCATACTTCTGTTTATAAATGAAATTGTTTATAAACTCTCACATTAAAAAGTTTTTAATGAATACTGGTTTATTTTAGGAAAAATTGCCTTTTCTTTATCCTCTCGAGTATGCTACTTTTGTCTTGTGTTTCTATTTATTCTTTTGGGAACTTTAATTTCTAAAAGTTATTTCATGTACTATTTAAATATTTGATGTTTTAGCCAAAACTTCTCATATATATCTATAAAACCACTTTATATTCTCACTAGAATGTTAAATATTTAAGACTGAGGTAAATACATCACTGGAATGTCCTGCCATTTATGATCTATTTTATTAAGTCATTGCTTTCCCAGTCTCTTAATTAAAATCGCCTCTTTCATGAGAACAACGCTATATACTCCATTTAACATAGAGAATGGTCATTTGTAATATGCATTTAAATAGAAATTTAAATGACAATAGCAATGTAAAATGCAAACTTTTTTCTCCACCTTTTTTTTTTGCTATAGTCTAAGACTTGGAGAAAAAAACTTATTAGCAGAAATGTACCTTGGAATCTGATTGAAAAGAGGGTTCACAGTGTGATTTTGGGTGGTTTGTTTGTTTAATTGTGTGTATGAGGTTGCAGATATTATGTCCCCACACACTGAGTTACATCATCAATAAATCAGTTCTTTTACTCCTATGTAACAGCAGCTGAGACAATCTTCTAGCTATGTTTAAGTTGCTGGAAAAAGTCCCCAGTAAAACTGATGAGCTTATCAAATTTTGAAACTAGTGTCTAGTACATGTAGAAATTCAGAGACAATGCATGCTGGGGCTTAAAGTCTGTTATACTGAAACTAGTTGCCTGTCAGTGTTTTTTACCAAGTGGACAGCTCATTTTCATTCTTGCTGGGGCCGGGTACTGCCTTTTGTAGGGTATGCAGAAGGTGCTTGTCACTGTAGATCAGCTTGGGAACACCATTGTTGCTGCTTCACTGCCCTTACTGTAGCTGCTGAGAAGTCTGCCATGTCCTCGTCTCCCAGGGTTGGCCAGCTGTCTTGGTTTGAGAGACAGGTGTCTGCTAAGGAAGGCAGAGGTCTTCCTTGGAATGGAAAAATGTGGACCCCTTCTCTCCGAATTGTTATAATTTTGAAATTAAGGGGCTCTCAGGCAAGGGTATGAGAATAGGAATAACAGTTCTTTACTAGTATATCTGATAAGGCAAAACCAACACCAGCTCTGGCATTAACAACGAAACAGAAGCACGAACCCAGTGACGGCCTTCTCGGCCGCAGGCGCTTTCCCCTTTGGCGCAGTTCCGGTCACAGCCGGCAGGGGCGCTCTCGGTGCGCAGGGCAGGTGCGATGGTTCCCCCGCGGCTGCAGGGGGCGCTCCGGCGGCAAGCGGGAACGGCAGAGGGGAGCGAAAATCCCGGAGTGGTGGAGGAGATGTGTCACACTCCAAGCCGTAGTGGGCAGGAGCTGCGAGGCTGCAGAGTAGTGAAGGCTGGAAGCAGCGCTGAAGAAGCGGGACAGCAGCAGCCCGGCTCCAAGCAAGGCAGGGAGAGGCAGGATCGGGCACCCAAGCAATGGGGTAAAAAGTCCTTCCCTTAGTGAGATCGGTGTTAGTAAGGTCCCAGTTCAAAAGGCTGCTCTTACGAGCAGAGGCTCACCCCACGGCAGAAGAAGCAGGACCGGGCTGGACCACGGCGACAGTCGCGAACTCTCCTCTCCAAACAGCCTCGGCCGTCTGTCCCACTTCCCCAGCTGAGGAGAGCGAGANCCTGCCTTCTCCAGTGTCCGGTCTCGCGGTATCTCCCTCCTACCTGGGCAACATCAGGCAATGAGAGAGGGGCCATCAGCACTCTCCCCTGAGCTGATAACTTCTTTTGTCTGTTAAGTGTCCAGTCATTATGGGCCATTAGCAACAGGTATTGGGAAAATTCCTTAAGAAAGAAAAATAACCAACAAAACAAAAGAAGAACTCCTAAAACCCATGCACCAGCTCATTCCCTGCTGTCCATGGCCCTTGCCTTGCCTTGTCTGTGGCCCAGCAGCTTCTCCAGTTGTCAGAACTTGTGTAGTTCAGTAGCTTTACCCAGTGTGTTCTGTTGCTGTGATATGTATTGCTCTTGATGAAATTTTTGAAACCAATAGTTTGCTTGGCCAAAGATTAATTTGAAAATACTTAAGCATTTTAATTCTGTACTTAGTGGCATTTACACAGAATACCATGTGGGTAGCAGGTTGTTTCATGATTCTCTGGGGGGCATGGTTTGCTATAGCTGGTTTTGTTGTACTCTTATTGAATAAAATGTTTTACTGAATATCTCATAACAAGCTGCTGTTACACTCTCATGGTGGTATTTTGTAATATTGCTGCGATAATCCACCTGTATGGATTTCAACAAAACGCTTAATGAATTTAGTCTCCCGCCACTGCTGGCCTCCCACCCCAAGTTGGAGAATGTCCCAAACTCTGCTTGAATGGTAATACTGGGGCAACGTAACTGGGAAATTCAGGCTGCTTTTGCCTGAAAAACCAAGCTCCTTCCTCCAGAAATAAAGGACGAGAGGGAGAAAAGGAAAACCCAAACCTTGCTCTATATGTGGAGGTAACAAACATACCTTTCGTTGCTTGTCTGAAGCACTTTAACATAGCTTCTTCATTCTACTTATATTGTCTCCTGTGGTTTTGTTACATCCAGTTGTTCCTTATGTATCTGAGGTGCACACTGGCACCTGGTTACTGAACATTGTGCTGTGGGATATAAACATGCTTTAAAAGGTAGTCATCTAAATGACTGTACATTAGTATGGGGAAAAACCTGTTTCCAATAACTTTCATAGGTCTTGCAGTATTTAATATATATCTAGTAATAGCTGTGTATGTAATTGTCTTTATATGATCAAAATATATTGTTGGACATACTTCTACATTCAGATGCCAAATTAAAATTTACTGTCAAATGTGAGTGAGGTTTCTTTTTCCATTTAATAATGCTGGAACTAAGATCTACCACTGTGTACAGTTCCACTTAGTATTTTGTTGTTGATTGAAGTATTGCTGCAAGATGTTAATGGGATTTTTCTCATGCTCCTTGGTTTGGCTGTTGTTCAGAGACCAGTTTTCATAACTTCTTCTAAACTATTTCAGTAAAATTACATATCTTATGTATTATATGCCACTTGGTAAATTTTGATCCCTTTAAAACCTTGTGGAGAGACAACCACACATTTGAATTTTACATAGCAAAAGAGATATATCAGAGAATATGGGCAATGTCTACTGCTTTTTTTTCTTTCTTAGATTAAGCCAAGTGACTGGCCATGCTATGACTTGCACTCTTTGAAGGCTATAGTTTTTTTTGTATTAAAGATGCTGTTTTTAAAGAGTACTTTGCTTTTTGTTCCTACCATTTTGCTTTCATTTTCCTTTGTATTTTGTCATCCTTGTGGTATCTCACTTCTGTTTCTCATCATCTACTACTTTTGGCGCTGGGTTTTTTTTGGCACTATTCAGTAGTCAATATTGGAATAAATAATTATTGCAGAAGATTCCTGCCATCCTGCATGAATAGGATTTTAACACCAACAGGAGCTTTTTGATCATCTCATCTGATTTTCTTACAAGAACGTGTCTATAAATGGAACTAATTTCTCCTGATCTTTAGGGTTACCATAAGTCACGTTTCTTCTGTGGACTGCAATGTGGCACCCAAAAAATTAGTCTGGTGCCTACAAGCATTTCTTGGGTAGACTTAGGAAGCATTTTTTAAAAACTTGTTCAGGATGTTTGTGGGCTAAGCAGCCCTAGGAAACGGAACATCTCCTTGCATATTTGGAAGTATAAGAGAAAACTTCCTCGTGTTGATTTTATTATTCTTTCTGATACTGTCACAGGGCTGATGCTCTGGGCTAATGGCATTTGGAGCAGGGGAACAACATGAAACTATAATATGGAAGGCAAAAATAGAGTACTTCCTGCTTTTCCCTCCTGACATTAGGAAAAGGAGCAAGATTTTGCATTCAGAACTTACTACAGAGGTTGGAACACCTTAATTTGACAATTTAAACAGTAGTAAAGCTAGGAAAAGACTCAACTGGACTAGTGTTCTATGGCTGGTATATACTTTGAGATATTAGTTAAGATGAGGTATACAGCTTTTGGTTGTATGAATATGGGTGGCTGGGTGGACTTAGCATAATGGAGTGTATTAAGCCAAGTGTAATATTTGCACAGGAGCAGTGAGGGACAGAATAAAGGAGACGGAGACCAGAAAAGAAGTGATGAGTATGCTGCTGCTGCTGCTGAAGTCCTCTGGGATGTGATGTGCGCCATCTATTTCTGCATATTTGTTTTCTCAGCGCTGCAGGGAACATGCCCAATTTTTAGACTCGAAAAGCAGCTCTTGGAGTTTTTGTTTAGTTTAACGGAAAAGCCCCACTACTTTTAAGTGCTTTATCTTTCTTTCCTGCAGTTTTGTCCTCCATGCTGCTGATGCAGCAGTCAGCAAAAATTCCTTTTGGAGGCCCTCAATTTTTGGGACTTCTGAAGTTGAGTTTAGAGGTGGTTAAAATACTTTTGTGAGAATTTATTCTTGTTCAGAAAACTAACAACATGCAGGTGTGCTGTGTAATTGTTCCCCTCATCTTTGGTCATTTTCCCTTTGGGAGAGAGCCCCAAGCTACTGCCAGGATTTACTCTCTATGGTTGCTTTCTAGAGCTGTAAATCAGAATTGATAAGGAAAGAGTAATAAGGTGCAGTACCTTGAAACTTGGTAATTCCCAGCCTTTTCTATGTGTCTGCTTTAGCCTTCAAGATCTTTTCTGATTTTAGGAATATGTAAATAATGAAAAGGGTTGCTGTCTGTAAATGTCTTGTTGCAACCCCTTGAAAATTAGTGCTGTGCACCTTATTTCAACATACCAGTCAGACATAACCAATGTGATGTTACCAGTGATTTACATTGATCAAAACTCTCTGAAAGTGAAAAGCTACTGTCTATGTTCATCTTTAGCACTTAATTGCAGTGCAAAGATTTTATTCTAGAAAAAAACCCCACTTGGCCTTATCATGGAGAAACTAAGAAATGTGTTTAGTCTTCTGCTATGTCACATCGTGACTGTTAGGTTTGGAGATATTTAGTTTTTGTGCTTGGAACATAAGAAGTTTTCAGTCTGATACAAGCAGAATGTATTATTGTAAATCCAATGTTCTGATTGACCTAAAATGATGTAGTGGTGAAGATGGCTTGCATTTTCAAAGAAAAATCTAAGCTCTACTTGCATTTCTAAACCAAGCATATTCTTACTCAATAAATGTGTTTTTAAGTGTATGTTTTTAGCACTTCTTTTCTAGACCAAAAAAACCTCTAAAATATCTATACAGTTTAAAAACCCAGTGAGGCAGGAAAATGTTTCACATTGCAGTGTAAATTTGAGTAGGCGGAAAAAACAACCCAGGTAAAGATCGTTAATGTACAGGGTTAGTTATGAAAAGTTGTGGATATTTGTTGCAGCAGTAACAGATAAAATTTTTCTCCCTGACCTAAAACATATAACATGCAAAGTTTTTGATTTAATACAAATTGTTTTCTTTAGTAAAGTAGAGCACTGTGAATAATACCATGGACAAATATCACTTATTTAATACTTCTTACCAAAAACATTCATACAGTATTTTCCAAAGTCGAGGACAGGAGCACAGATTACTTGTGAAAAATGTGCTGTATTTGAGATCTCCATGTTTCTTCTCCTAAATCTATTTTGCATGCTGGATCTAGGGGAAAAACTGTAGTATGAATTTTGTCCATGGAGATAGTTATGGGACGTTTTGTTCATGGAAGGAGTTATAAAACAATGTCTTAATAGATAATGATATTAGATATCTGACACTTTAAGCAAAAGTTTATAAATATATAAGTATACATGCAGAAGCTCATTTGTAACTGCATGTTGGTTTAGCTATAAGCGTATCTACATATACTGTGTGTATATTAATCTCTTATTTATATACTACACTGATGAGCATTGCCAAAATACCTTAAAGAAGTACTCTTTTTTGGAAAGTAATTAAGGACTGTAACATAGTACATTTGTAAATAGGAGCAGAGGGTTTATGATAGGCAAGTGTGCACATAATGTCATTATAATTCAGCCACAAAAGAATAGAAGTGGAAGTATCCTTGGATTTTATGTCACATATTAAGTTTTAGTTGGAAAAGACGCTTTGGTAAGCCTGCATCTGTATATCTGTATGAAGTACTCATAACTTAAATTTGTAGATAAGTTTGGCTTTGACATTTATGGCATAAAGATTTATAAGGAGTTAAATGATAGCACTGTGACTAGGTTGTGTTTTTTTTTGTCATCTAGAGTTTTTATGAAAATTATAAAATTATATATACAAATGGTAACTTTAAAATCCCCTGTATCATGATTTGACATGAACCTTTGGCTTCATAATATAGTTGCTCTTTTTTCTTAATCTACATTGTTGCTAATTTATTTTTCGAAGAGCTACTGGACCCCACAGATTGTCTATCTGCAGTATTGCATCTCTTATTTTTTTAGCCAACACACTGAAATTGCAACTCTTTAATTGTATTTTAAATTAATTTTTTTGTATTTTTCTTACTTAAACTGTATTTTTTCATTCTAATACTTGTTGGAGTATGAGATAGCTTAGAAAAAGAATACCTGTGGATAGAAAACCACTGTTCATCATTTGGTAGAAGTATTTACCTACGTGTAAGTGTGCCTGTCTGCTTCCACAGAGGAAGCAGTATTAGGATGAAGTCCTAACTGCCACATGGTGTTTCCAGAAACACAGAAAGTCACCATGTAGGGAGCAGAGTCAGTATATTTAAAAACATAATACTTGGAAATCCTTGTGTGACTGTGTTAAGACTCATACCAGTAAGATGCACTGCCAAAACCATGTCCTGTGGTAACTTCCTTTATATGCAGTATATTGTTTCTTTGAACCTTTTATTACTGCTTACAATCTGATTTTGAGACTCACACACACAAAAAGTACTATTTAGGCACTCAGTGCCTCAGTATTTGTTCAGTGTGGAGGTGTGTGTGGTTCTTTGCATCCTGCCTTCTTTGCCAGGAAATTTGGAAATAACAGTGTGCAGGCCTGTTAACTATATGAAAGCTAGATGCATTTTTTTTCTTATGAAGTATAAAACAAATACTTAATTTTTTTGCTCAATGAATCAGAGACTTGTGTTCCTCCCACAACAGTAAGTCTTGAGAATAGGTTGACCATGCCTATATGGCAAGATTTCAGAATAAAGCTTGGCTCAAAGTGATGTGTTTTAGAGCCTTATGTTTCCAGAGCACTTTAGAAATCTGTATGTCAATACCTTTTGTTGAACAAACACAGTTTTTAAAACGCTATTTGGATATTTATTTTAATGGTATGTAAGACATGTTCAGAAGTGATAGTTACAGTTTCTAACTTTGTTCAGTTTACGCTGTGAGATATGGGGTAAAGATTTGGTCCACAGGGTGTTTGAGGGAGAAGGAGAAAGAGGAGAGTAGTGAGGAGACTTGCCTGGATAGAACAAATGGAGGGTGTCTGTGTATGGTGGATTCAGGAATGAAAGGACCATGGTCTGTGCCACAGGAGGGTGCTGAAGCACCCAGGGATTGATTGGGTGATTGCCATGAGTGGACAGTCCTCAATTGTCTTAGTCCTTAAATTATTGGTATTATCTAAAGTTTACAGAAAGATTTATTTATTAAGTGAGGAATTTGCCTTCTGACTAATGAAATTATCTGTTGCTCTTCAGGGCTGCAGATAAAAAGCATCAGTCAAGAAAAGCTCTCTTTTAGTTTGACATGAATGCAGTTGCACTTACATGAATTTATAGTATTTTGAATAGTACACCTTAGGTTAGTTTTTGAAGGTGCTAGAACTGTCCACCACTGTAACCAGTATATACCATGTAAAATAAGTGTTAGTGAAACCAGAACGACTTGATGACTTAATGATATGTTACTTGTGATTACTTGTGTCCAACTTAAATTTATGAAACAGATCTCACAATGTAAACTAATAAATAAAATC
This sequence comes from Callaeas wilsoni, assembly GCA_013398955.1. NCBI lineage: Eukaryota > Metazoa > Chordata > Aves > Passeriformes > Callaeidae > Callaeas > Callaeas wilsoni. Next base: position 364,513 of record VWPU01018068.1, on the reverse strand, counting down.
AGATGAATGAATGATAGAAGAGAATATTTCTGTGAGTTTAATTTCTTTTTAAACTTTTTATTTCTTGGCTGATGTTACTCAGTAGTTTTGTTACAGATGTTGTTCCATGTTTTAATTTGAAACAAGATACAGTATTTTCTTCTTCCTCACTAAATGCTCCCTGAGCTTTCCTTCTTGGCATTATGTGAGATTAGAGGATATTTCCAAGCTTTTTTTACTTTCCTACATACATATTTTTTCCCCCAAGTTGTTTTCAATCTTATTTCTCCATCCTGTTGTCTAGTTTTTAATTTCTTCCTCTTGCACGTGGCTGGAGTCGCAGTTGAGCACAAACAGTAACAGTCCTGTCTCCCCAGCTCCTTTCAGAATGTTTGTTTTGTTCCCTTGGGCACTCAACTTCATTTCTTTCTGACACTCACTTTCCTACTTTTTTTAAACCTGTACTTATTCTTTCATTGCACTTTGACCAAGGATAAAAGTTATTTTCCATTCAAAATGATTGGCACAGATTTGGAAGAGGGTGGTTTTTATTTGATAGTAAAAATCATCACTTTAGTTAGTACTAAGAAAGGTATGTTTGAATTCTGAACATTCAAATTGGTGTAAGGAAGTGACATGAGCATGGTTTTTACTGGAAAGAGTAACAAGTGTTGAATCCTGGTATAAAGTCCATGCTGCCTGAGAGGAGCATGGATTTTAAATTATCCAATGTGATAAAAAGTTGCATGTTATGTTATAATAGAGACATATTTTGTAAAACTTTGCAACATTTACAGTGTAGTGCTGACAGCTGCACTTGACTTACTATATAGCATTCTGGTGGTTTGGTGTGATAGACTGCTGGCTGTTTTAGAAGATAAATTACTGTTTATTTAGGTTTAAGTTAATGTTTCAAAAGCTATCTTACTTAAAAAGCAGAGCATTATAAATAGCAATAAGTTCTCTGAAATGCTCTATGCATTACAGACTGACAATTGCAAAAGGAAAGACTGATTATAAGTAGAAAACCTGTAACTACATGTTTTGAGTGAGTTGCTCTTATGTGTACTTTTTAACATTGATTAACCAGGAAGTTTTTACAGCCATTCAGCCAGCTTTGTAGTTTAGTCCAATAGTTTTAAATAATGTTATTTAAATAAGATGTAATTGATAAATTACATTTGGTGAAAATCTGTTCTTCTCCATCATGGTGTCTGAAGTTTAGCATAAAAAGAAAAAGAATAAAAATAAAGTACAAATTCTCAAGTGAGTTGTTAGAAATACAGCAGAGGTATTAATATGTACTTGAAGGTTTGAAGACAAGCATTTTGGGAAATTATATGGAAGTTTTGCTGGAGACAACTAAATAATGAAGCTCTCAAATAGGCTTCTGTGTTTAGAATTTGATCAGCTGGGAAGTAAGAAAACTATGTAAGTTAAGAGAAATGATATTTCAGACAAGTGTATGGAAGTACCTAAAATTTAATGTACAGTTATACTCAGATTTTAATTTGTTGAAGCTGTTTGAATATTCGTACGTAGCATTAATACACTTACATAGTGTCACATGTATGTTCATAGAATGCATGAAAAGCATACTACATGAGAAGAACTATTGGAAATAAGTTAGGAAATGAAGTTTTGTCTTAACATAGCACTAACAAATCCATTACTACTATTTTTGTTAAGATTGTGCTTCGTTTTTAAAAAAGAGAAGAATTTTTTATTACTTTTATGTTGGTGTTCCAGTCTCCTTCTGTAGGTTGTATTGTATGCTGATATCTTACGTTTTCTTCAGTGAAGTGCACGTGCTTCTGAATTTGCAGAATGCAGTGAAAGCTGCAGTGTTTCAGTCTTCCCGTGCCTGTGGCTGAGAAATCTTTCTACTTGAACCTTCCTGTACTGGCAAAAAGTACTACTTTGGGAAAAATTCCCTGTTGTGTGTTCTATGAAGAATGGCCACAAGCTCAAATTTGGCATGGACCTATCTTGGACAGTAACTGAGGAAGAAAGGACTGCTAGGCTAAAATGTCTGACCCAAATGCTTTTCAGTTGCATTGAGTTTTAAGATGGAAATCTTAAGGAAACCAGATGTGCATGGCTTTTGTCATTCAGTCTTCTCTGCCTCTTCCTTTGCACTGCCCCATGAAATTTTGAACCTACTGACTAGTTTCAAACAATTTTGACGGAGAATTAGTCACTGCAAGCATAACCTAAACACCTGTGAAAATCAATAGCAGCTGGAGAGACCCTAGTGGGTATACTCTTCCTTCTGACATTGGCACGTATAATTCATTGCCATTTCATTACCTCTTTGCTCTCTTTCCATCCCCAGCACCAAAAGCCAAAAGCCAAGCACTAGCCAAATGATGCTCAGCACTGAAAAGAGCTTGCTTGGATAGCAAGTTCTCCAGGCAAAGCTTTGTGCCTCAGGCCTCTCACTGTTATATATCAGAGGTTTATTGTGATGATGGAAATTTGAGAGCTGAGGATTACTCAATTTGCTGGGACCCTGCTGTAGGTCTGCTGTTCAGTAGTGTTTGGGATTAGGAGAAAATTTGGTCTGGACAGTATTCTACCTTTCTCTGGAGGAAGTGGGTGGCAAGGTTATGTTGTAATAAAAGTTATTACTACATCCTTGGCAGGTGCTTGGTGGAGAGAATTCTTGCACATGGGGTCTGGCTTTCTAATAAAATCCAGTAGGAAATGTGTTAGGGGAAAGTAACCTCTAAAGAAAGTGTGAAACGGAGCTGAACTACAACCCACTGGAACCGTGCGGGGGAACAAATACTGTCAATCATCTACCACCACAAGGGAAAGTGATGTCTTGGTGAAGTCTGGTGCCAGTTGAAATAGTGCGGGAGACCAGTGCTAGCCCTCTGGCAGGTGGAAAGAGAGTATGAGAGTGACCTGAATGGATCAAGCTTTTGCTAATGGTTCCCAGGTGGTGTTTAATGAATCTGTGATATGACTGAGCCGTGCTTACAATGGTAGTTTGATGTCGTGGTGAACACTGCAGGAAAAGACTTGATAAATGCTGGAGAAGTAGTTCTCAGCCATTCCAAATATTTCAAGGTACCTGCAACAAGGATGAGAGTATGTCCTGGTTTTGGTACAGTGTCTTCCAAAATAGCACACACAAAAATGTTAGCAGGTGGTGTAAGAAAAATTTTTGTTTGTTGCAGTGCTGACCAGTTCAGTAGCTGGACCTGTAAGAGGATGAGATGCTCCTCTGTGAGGCCCCAAATTGTGTGTTAGGCTGGATGACAGTGGAACAGTCAGACTGGTCTGGAGTTTTCATATATGGAGATAAATTGTTTAAACTTGAAATATAGATCCGATTTTGTTCTGACTTAATTTTCAAGAGATTTTTGAAATAGGTATCCGTTCTTCTATCACTCTTAATTTTATTACATTTGTTTGTTTCTGAACACAAGTTGGAAAAGAGAACAGAAATGTAGGCCACTTCTCTTAGGTTTGCAGCCTGTTCTCCTGAGCATATTTTCTGTCACTCTTTTCTCCCAGTCCTTCAGGGTTAAACAGTTTCAGTCACTCTTCTTTTTCATTTTCAGTCACAGAGAATATATGTGGCAGAATAACCCATTTTAGCCCACATTACCAGTTTTGCTGAAGGAGCTCACATAGGACTAGTCTTTCTGCTGTGTCTTTCCTCTTGACTTTTCCTTTCAGTCAACCCGGTGTGAGAGTTACTGAGTTAGAGTTCTATGCACTGTGACTTTTGTGGAATAAACATTTCAGAATTGACTTCTTTTATCCCTTCCATCCTTGCTTCTACAGTGATGCCAAATCTTGAGTATAGCTGTATAGCTGCCAGTTGCTACTATAATATTTCTTACTTNTTTTTTTTTTTTTTTTTTTTTTTTTTTTTTTTGTAGCTTTGAGAGCTCTAGTCATGGATCAGACTTCACTTTGTTTGATATTAAACTCAGAATAATGTAACAGAATTTAACACCACCCCACCCATATTCCCTCAAGCAAAGCACTGCACAAACTTCCTGTAACATGAGAGAATGAAATCCTGAAAAAGCTTATCCTAGGAGAAATTACGGAAAAGTAATTTTGAGATGTTTATTTCTATTAAAAAGTACTTACATCATGGTAGGTGGCCTCATAATTTTTTAAAACTACAGTAAATGTATCAGAAACTTTACTAGATGATCAGTTAACAGTTTATATTATAACTTTCTTTACACAATAGAAAGAAGATATTTGTACAACTCCCCTCAAAAAGAACTTGCAAAGTCATTTTATTTGTTACTCTGTCTTGAGTGTTGAGAAATTGAGGTATATTTCTGAGAACCACTTAGTGAGAACAGCCTGTTCTATTTACCTTTGGCTCTACGACCTTATCACCATAGGCTTTCAGGCACTTGACAGTTCCTTTTCTTGTAAACAAAGGAATGTTCCTTTCGAATACCCTGGATAACCAGCTAATCAAAACGGTAGCAACATCACAGGGAGACGTTGTTGTCTAGAAATCAATAGGAAGACAGCACATGTTTTGTGGTATCAGTGCAACAGATTCCTTACAAAGCTTCCTGGCTTACCTTTGGGTCTGCTGTGGCAGCTTTTTAGCCCGTTCACAGCATTTGTGTGGATTTTTAATTTCTGCCTCTATTTTTGAGCACATTGTGCTGTGCTAATATAGAATTAGCAAAACATGGCTTATGCTAACACTGGGAGGTGGATGTAACATCCTCATCTAATGCAGGTATCTTAAATGTGCCTTGTTGGTCATCGCTGCTGGTTGTTTCTGTTGATTTAACATCAGACAAGATCATATGCAACAAGAGGCAAATAGAGACTGACACCTTGTTTAAATTGTTTCTTGATTGCTCCAGTTTGTCTGTTCTGCTTAACCAGACTTAAATCTTGTTTATTTGCCCCACTCCCTGCACCTCTGCCCCAAATTCCTTGGTATTTCTCCTTCATAGTCTGGGACATAATATTAAGAGTTTATTTTTAACATATTTTTACATGAAATAGTACTGAAGAAACTTTTGGTAGAAAAAAAAAACTTTCCAGCCTGTTCTTGTTTGCCATAGAGAAAGACAGAGCTCAGTCTCTGAACACTCATTCTGAAGTATGTGATTTGAAAGATTTAAAATAGAGTTTTGTTACAGTGAAAAAAAAAAGAGCAGTCTCAAATAGTCTTTTGAAAGTACTAAAAGTATATCTATAGAACCTATAATTTCTATATGTAATACAGAATTCCTTAATTATTCTGCAAAATTGTAACACAGCCTGATTTGGCTGAATTGTCTTCAATATTTTACACTGTCATAGTTTTAAACTATACCTATATTTACATAATTTTAAAGTTCATGTGCGTTAGACTATCAAATCACACCTTGCAAAAGATGTACAGATGTCATATGTGGGTCACTGTATTTTCTCTGTTTCAGTGTTATGCTTCTAGTTTGCTGTTCATTAGAAAAATAATAAAATTAATTTTCTGTACTAATTTCTAAGCAGTGCTTAACCTGTGTTAGCCAGCAGAAGTGTTGTTGTGAGGTTAGAAGTGTAATATGAATCAATTTTTCTGTTTATGTGTAACACATATTAGCAATTGTATAGCAGTGGAAAAGAGCCAGATATCCTTTTGAAAGCAAAACCTTGATGGTGCTTACCATTTTAGTGAAACTTGTGCATTTTAAAGATAATATTTTTAAAAATTTGTATTACTTATTGTTTCTTTTTCACATGCAGAGGAATCATAGTGCAATTTGGAATGGTTTCTGATGATGATCTAGTCCAACTTCATGCCCAAAGCAAGTCCAATTAGAGCAGGTTGCTGCAGCGCTTGGCTAGCGAAGTGCTGAATAACTCCAAGGACTGAGACTCTACCACCTCTCTGGGCAACCAGTTCAATACTTGATCACCCTCCTGATGAAAAAGAGCTTACCCTGCTTGGAATTGCATGTTTCAGATTTGTACTGTGAAAAGATGAGTGGCAACAGCCGCAGTCTGGCTCCCACTTCTCTGTACCGTCCCAGTATATAGTTGTAGGCAGCAGTAGGAGCATCCTTCTCCAGGCTGGACAACCCTAATTTATCTCAATCTCCCTTGAGAGAGAGCACAGGAGGTTGCTCCTGCATCCTAACCACCGTGGTGGTCCTCCATAGGATCTGCTTCTGGAGTGTCTTGGTGAGTCCTGGACTGGGTGCAGTATTCCATACAGTGTTTCACAGGGAGCTGAGGGAGGAGAATAATTGTGCCCCTGGCTTCACCTTTGCTAATACAGCCCAGCACACAGTTGGCCTTTGCAGCAAGGACACGCTGCTGACTCATGGGCAGCTTGCTGTCCCCTGGGACCCTTGGATTGGTTTCTGAAAAGCTGCTCTCTAGCAGTTTGGCTTTTAGTCTGCAGTTTCAAACTATCTTTATCCCGGCTACTCCAGCAGTCAGCATTTACCTCTGGGTTTCACTGAGCTCCTGGCAGCCTGTTTCTTCACCCCCTCAAGGACTCTGTGAATTGCAGCCCTGCGCCCCAGTGCATTGATTCCTCTCCCTAGGTTGGTGCTATCTACAGTTTTGATGAGAGCACACTCTATCCCATCTTCCAGGTCTTTAGTATGCCTGTTAAACACCATGGGCTTGGTAGCGATCCCTGAAGGATGCCACAAGTAACCAACCAGTCATCAGCTGGACTTTGTACCCTGATCACAACCCTTTGAGCTCAGTGGTCCGGCCACTTTTTCACTGAACTCCCACTCTCCAGTTGGTATCTCCCCAGTCTGTGAATGAGGTCTGTGAGGAGGCTGTGTCAAAAGCCTTTGTAAAATGAACACATCCTGAATGTGGTGGCTTCTAGTCTTGCCACAGGCAGCCAACTGCTCTGCCATGTGAGCACTGTCCACTAGTGGGAGGTAAGTTCCACTCTCCCAGTTCTTGCATCTTGCCATTTAAAAGACATTTTACAGAAATATGAATAGATATCTTTTAATGACTTGGAAAGGATATTAAGCTTATTGTTTTAGAAATGATAAAGGATAAGAAAAAGCAACTTTTATAGAGGAAAAGGAAAAAAAGGATCGTCGAAAACTCTGCAAGTTTGTGTAGTAGGTAATTTAAATCAGTTTGGATTTTAAAATTTTAATTCATAATATTCATTGGTTTTAGACAGGTTTTTGTTTTTTATAGAACTCAATTTTTATAGAACTCAATTTTCTTTGTCTAACTTGGCTTTATGAAAGGAAAGGGACAGTATTTGCATAAATAGCCAGGTGATCTCCAAGAGAACATTTTTTTCCCATTAAGTGTGCTTATGAGACATTTTTGAGATCTTGCACATTGAATGGTATTTGTGTGTTTTAAAATGAGAATGTGTCTTTTTTAAGGAGAAAACCATTTTGAATTTGGAAAGCATAATGAACAAAGGAAAAAATAATGAACAAAGATTATAAACTCTACTTGTTAGGAAAGATCAAAATAAACCTCATCTGTTATGTGTTCAGGTATTGTCAATTGTAATTTGCTGTAAACCTTGGAATAATGGTTTTAAATTACAGTAGAAAATTGACTTAGGAACTGGAATATAACTTCACTAGCCTAGGTGTCTTTAGCATGTTACTTATGACTTGCATACTTCTAGAACTAACCACAGTGCTTCATAAAAACATTTCAGCTGATTATTGGATCTGACACATCTGTTAAAAGTGAAAAAGGAGCCTGGTTGTGCAAAATTGTATTTGTCGTATTTGGAGAACAACACCCCAAAACATCACCTCTTGTTCAAATTTAAGTTTTATCATAAGGCTTTACTTATGATACAAACTAGTGGGAAAAGATACTTTTGTAAATGAGTTAACTTATTTAAAAATCATTTCCCTAGATATATCATGAGTATTTTTAGTTTTCTACTGCTGTGACTGTTGTTTGGAATCACTATCATGATCAATCATCAATGCAAAAATGAATGGACATTTATCAAATCTCATACCATAACCATGGTTATTAGCACTTTTAGAATGTAACTCCCTTCCCGCCACCATTATGATTTTGACTTCAACTTTTAAATGTTTGTCATCTGGTGTGAGGTGGATTTATGGGAGCGCAGTAATTTTAGTGCTTTTTGGCTGGGTGTTTCTGATGACATCACTGTGATCTAGACACAGCGTGTGACTCTAGTTGGTTCCAGTTTTAAATAGTTTCATAATTATGCTAGTTTTGGCAGTTTCCTTGGAACTTTCCCCATCTCTTTAATGAACATGTTTTACTTCTGGGCTTATGAGACAACCACATGAGAAATTAATAGCGTGCTCTTAAAGTTAACATTGAGCAGAAGTGTGCGGGTACAGAAACCTTTTGGATACATGTGTACTTAGGAATGTAGTTTTTATAAGTTCATGGCCATTCTTATCATCTTCCAGTAATTGAAGAATACATTTGGCTTATAAAGTATCAGTAACTGTTGTGAAAAATAGTGTGTGTGTTCATGCTCAAAAACCCCAAAACCAACCCATGCAGCTCCCAAAAATATTTTTGATAATTGTGTAATATAAGGAAATGAATGGATGTTATCCCAGATTAAAAAAACCTCCACTGATTTTTTTCAAATGTCAGTTGGGTTGAATTCTTTTTAAGTGTAGGTGTACTCTGTAACTTCATATGGATTGAATCACACAGGTATATTTCTGAGATAAATTTGGTTTGTGTTTTGGCCCCGTTTTTGAACATGTACTTTTTGCTTGTGTTTATGTCCATCTTGCTGTAAATGATTTACAACCATTTTCCGTCACAACAGACTTGTAGCTAAGGGAAATATAAAAAGTTTATTGTATTTAATGTGTTTATAGGTTAAGCTTTGAGACTTTGTTTCAAAATTAACTCTAGGGATTCTCTTCCCCTTTCCTTTAAAAAACCAATCCCCCCTCAAAAGCCAAAGTGCTAGTGTTTATTCCCAGCTCTCTGAAAGTGGTAAAAGATTTAAACACTCTTATTTAATCTTTGCTCGTAATGCTCAAAAATATTGCATAGATTTTGTAAGGTTTTGAGAATGTGCACTGAACGTAATTGTAGCAGTATGTAGATAGAAAAGTTAGACTTGAATGTAATCAGGCTTGATAGAGTTAACACTTCAGAAAAAGAACTTCCCCATTCCCTTATGCCTGCTTCTCTTTGTTTTATAGCTGACATAAATATTGAAAGTCAAGTGTAATGTGATCCTATCAGACCAAGTCATTAAGTAGTTGCAGCCCAGCATTCTGTGCAATCCATGAGTGAGCTTGGGAAAGAAGGAAATGTGGTAATTGATCTTGGACTTTCCTGTAAGTCCAAAACATAAATAGTTGTATGGTCACTTACTTGAAAAAATATTTCCATGCTACACGTGAACTAGTTTCTAAGAAAGAGTATAGCTAAAAGTTATTTCAAAAATTTTAGGTTGTGTATGATATAAGTTTTCTCAGTAAACTGGAGAGGAAGGAGCGTTGAACTTCGCTGATTACAAAATATATGTTGATGAAGAGGCTTCCATCAGAGGAAGAGGCTGGGCTTAATGAAAGCTTGAAGCTCGTGCTTTATCTCTGTCAGGTATGCCATGAAGAGAGAGGTGGTTTTCTAATGAAATTGCTCCATACTTTGAAGTTCAGAGAGAGTCTTCAGGAGACTTGCACTCATAGATGAAAAGTATCAGAAGTTTGTCAGAGATGAGTAAACAAAACAAACAAATGCCCTCTAAATAGAGTTGATTCTCAACACCCATTTTGGGGTTTTTGTGCACTGGAATGAGACTTTCCTGTATGACTGAAATGGCCAAATAACCATATATTAAAAAACATCTAACAGCTTATTTTTCAATACTGTATTAATAACTGGAAAAATCTCAAGTCCTGTATAGTAACTCATCCTTCTTTTAGAAGCTATCATCTATCTTCTAATAGATGAATATGTCTGTCTTACGCAATTGCCCCAAATAAGTTAAAGCTTCTATCTTAATCTTATTTTTTCCCTGACTAAGATTATATTGCTCTTCTTTTTTTTTTTCTTAATGAAATAGTATTTTCATTTATCAGAGAATTTCCCCATTTTGTTTCTCTAAGTACAGAGTGGAAGGAAAAAAATTTCTTCAGTTAAAGTTGTAGACTTGTATTTGAAATGTATCATTGCATGTAACTTAGGTTTTTTTTAAATGGAAAAAAAAATCTACATCAAAAAGCAAGTAATGTGAAGATTCCCTTTTGTAATTTCTCTGAGATTATTAGAAATACCAGTCAGCATGTGGGGAAACACATGATCTGTACAAAAACCCAGCACAGTTTAATTTGCTTGCTTTTTGGTGTTAAGAGGACTTAAGAATATTATAGTTCATACTGTGGTGCTTGACATTTGTGGCATGACCTAGAAAGCATTTTTCACTTTTTCTGCAAGAGACTATATCTCTTAAAGTAACTTGGCTTAGATCAAATGCTGTATTTGCATCCTCTTTAACCTGTTCTTTTAATACATTTACAAGAATATTTGTGTTACTTCTCTTGGCTTTCTTACACTTGAGCCTTGTAGTTAAACTGTCATTCTGGAATGTAATGGGAATACTACTGGTGTATTTAAAATCCTAGATTCAGCTCTTTAAGGTTTTCTTGTGTCTGCAAATCTCATCTTGTAAGGCTTATATCACATTCTGGAATTATGAGACATGTTTCTGCTTCTGAATTCCTTATGTTGAATGAGCTATATAGAAGCTCAAGAGGAGCAGGTGCCCTCAGTTAATTTATCTTTTCTGGGCTCATGTTTTACTGTTATAGGAGTCTGTAAAAATATTTTGCTTTATGAATCAGCTTCAATTAGTGGTATTAGGAGGGATGTGAGTCTGACATCTTGGAACCATCTGAGGTGGTTTCATGAGTAGGCATGTAAGCTCATACCATTAGGTAGTTTCTCATACTTGTTGTGGTAATCTTCAGGGCTCTGTCTCTGAAGGAATGTTTCAGCAGAAATGGAGCTAGAAGAAATAAGTTCAATTGAAATGAATATTTAAATGACAGGTTTCTTTTTTTAAACTAAGGTTAGTGAAAGTATTAATTTTATGTTGTCCAGCTAGTTTTGTGTCAACTTCTGGAGTACAGGATTGAATTGATGGAAAAATAGTAACAGAAATTACAGAACCTCTACCAAGTTCTCCCCACATTTATTTTCTTTCTGTTCGGTTGACTTCATTGCTTTCTTTCCCTCTAGCAGGAAGACCATGAAAGTTGTGGTTCCAGTTCAACAAACCGCAGTACCACAGAAAGCATGAAATCAGCGGTAAAATCACGACGAGTTCAGCAGTCTGCTCCTCCTGACCCTGATTTACCTCCAGGTAATCCATAATTTCAGAAGCTGGTTAGGTATTTTCTCTAACTCAAATACAAAAGTTTATTCAGATGGCCAACGTGTTTAAGTTAGATTATTATGTTTTTGTCTACCTACAAATCACAAAGGTTAATGAAATACTTGTAGGTTAGAAAATAGACCAAAATCACAATAAAGTGTAGTTTAATGCTGATAACCTTTCTTTCCATTTCATCAAATTCTTAAATTCACATAACTCATTAATAGTTCAAGGTAGCATCATAGAATCATAGAATGATTTGGATTGGAAAGGACCTTAAGGATTGTCTAGTTCCAACCCCTAGCTATGGGCAGGGATACCTTTCACTCAACCAGGTTTCTCAAAGTCCCTTCCAGCCTGGCCTTCAACAAAACTTCCCTGGGCAACCTGTTCCAGTGCCTCAAAATAAAGGATTTCTTTCTACTATGTGATCTAAACCTGCCCTCTTTCAGTTTAAGGACAAGGGATAATGGTTTATCTGTACATGCCCTTGTGAAAAGTCCCTCTCTAGCTTTCTTGTAGACTCCCTTTAGGTACTGGAAGGCTGCTATAAGGTCTTTCTAGAGATTTTTCTTTCTTAGGCTGAACAACCCAAGCTCTTTCATGTTTTATTCATGTTTTTATTGAGCCCTGTATGTACTGGTGGAGATTTTCACCAATGTTTTTCACGAATATGGAATTTGAATGTGAATGTGGAATTTGGATGCCGAAATTGGATATATTTTATGATGTAAAAATGCCTAAGGAGCTATGTATCTGCTTACTGTTGCCTCTGAGTTTAGATATGAGGTGTTTCATGCAGAAAAATAAAATTGGAGTGTACTGGAATGAATTGCAGTTTGCCTTCTTGAAGCATGTAATTTTAGATAGCCTAACACAAAACTATCATGTTTTTAACCTTTCTTGCTGTCTTTTGTTAACAGAAAGTTTATACTTGGCTTGAATCAAAAGACAACATTGAAATTTAGTGTGTGTATTACTATGCCCTGTATGGTATCATCTTGCTTTGGAATGATTACTCGAGGAGCCAGGTCTGGAGGGTCTCTTAGAGCTTTGTGATCCAATAAACTTCAGTGGCTTGGAATTGTGGGAAGCCATTTCCTACCATGGACAGCTCTTCAGCTGTGGCAGCTCCTGGACGTTTCGTTCTTTGGGTCACACCTGCAAACAGCAAAAGTCAAAGGCCACCCAAAAATTGTATGATTAGATTTCCTTCAGTGATTTGTAGGATCTTTGTAAGTTACCTCCTATGTGGCAAAATAGTATATAGTACAGTCATATTAACTGTTGTAAATTAAGAAGTTCTAAATATAAGTGGCTTTGGTTTTGGTTTTGAGTGGATATACACTGTTTAGTATAGAGTTCCTATGTGGTAAAATGTCCTAAGATTTAATTTGCACATCCTGGATTTTAGTAAGATGTGGAGTCATCTACTTAGTGGGTTTTTTTGGTG